>JALPQI010005419.1:0-76626 GCA_025490895.1 Thaumatotibia leucotreta
TATGAACAAAGTCATATAATATATATATAAACCACTTGTTTGAATGGCAGGTATATTGTATGTCAATCACTATTTAGTCTGTTAAAAAACATTGACAGGTACAAAGAATCGAAACTCACAGTGACAAATTTGAAAAACTGGATCTGTAATGGTTGAGAGATGGATGAGACTTAAAATTGCCAAACTTGGTGTCTAAGAAAAGCCTAAATTCTGAACTACCTAGACATACACAGACCTGAAAGGTCATGGAGCCGTCAACCTACGAACATGCTCGTCGGATATTTGTCACCCACTAGAGGCTTCACGTTAATTTTCTATTAACCTCCAAGTAACTGTGTGCAAATCATTATTGAAACCCCATTTCCCTCATAAAGATTGCCTAATGGGCACCAAAACTGTTCAAATCCAAGGCAAATTAAATCCTTTACAACAATTTTGCATCAAATCAAAAGGGTACAGGAAACTACAAAATTATACAATTAATTTGTTGTTGTTAAGTTTTTGTGGATGTTTAATTATAAAAGATTTGGGAGCGGATCCGCCTCAGGCGCGGACGGTGCTGGCTTCATTCAGATTACTTTAAGAGTTAAAAACTCACAGAAACCAGTATATCCGTTACTTTGATATCCGGATAAACTAATCCTAATCGGGGAACGTTTTTTAACTGGTTCGGTAGAGACTTCAGCTCGGCAAGTGATTGTATTAACACCTGGTAATACAAGTAGCCAACAAATTACGATTACACATCGCCACTGGTTATATCAGCCGCAATCTACTTTGCCTCTCCCCATCAGTTTTTCTCTTCCATTTATATGCCTTAACTCGTTTCGCTAAAGATTAAACTCAATGTAGTATTCTCAGTAAGGTTTGGTAGATGACTAAACATTATTTATCACAAGAAGTTTATTACGGGCGTTATTAATATGAGGCCCCGAGCAGTTTTTTAACTGCTTTTGTTAGCCTTTTATTGAGTACAAGAACTCTGGTGTTCAATATTATGGATATTGACGAACTGGTTTGCGAGTAGAGCCGTTTAAAAGCATTTTTACTCTATAATTACGAGCTTTTGACATCCTTGCTCCGTTCGCTCAGCGATCTAATCCCAAGATGCTGATGTAGCCAGATAAAATTCAATAGTTTTTATAGAGGATTGTGGAATATGTTATGGTGCCCTAAGGACTTAAGTAGGTGAAACATTTTTCAGGCAGTTTTTATGGAAAACGTTACAAGCATTACAACCAGAAGTTAAGATCTTAAAGATACAGAAGAGGGAAGGTATTTAACCTTTATTGAGCATGACCCGAAATTTTACTGAAATAATTTTGGATATAGGTAACTCAAGACTTTCCGTGGGTTAGCCAGATATAAAAAATAGGTACAATGAGCAAAATTATTAATATTGTCGGTTACTTTTGTGATCGTCGAATATTGTTGTCATTATTCAAAACTCAAACCGTTCTGAGAAGGCCAGGTTCAATGTCCAAGCCCAAGTTATTTATTATCAGTATTATCACCCAATATTGTTTCATTCGATTAGCAATTCAATATAAATTTACAAAACGGATGTCGAATATGTTTTCGTTGAATCTGATTTTAAATTTTAACAGCTACTAAACTGAAAACATCCCCGATAGCTCAGAGTCTTATTTTTGTGTTGAAATATGTAGGTAATTTATTTTCTTTTAAGTTTACTCGAACACTCATGCTGGCATTACTTTTCATTCATCCTTCCTATTTTCTCTTTCTTTATAAAAACTATCATGTTCATATGTATATTTTAGTCTCTCCTCGATAGTACTAATATTGTTGAATGTATATAAGTTATATATACCTAATATAACGATCATATCATCATTTATTGAATTTATGGCAAGTGATAAATGAATGGCATAGACGTTAAGATGTCTCACTACATTTCATAATAAAAAATCGATAAGGTATATTTCAATAGCTATGAAGTTTGAGACTGATTCTCAAACTCGAGTTACTTCTACGCGCTCGCGCACGCTCGCACACATGAGCGGGTCCATTGTCGCTTCCATCCGGAGGGCGCATTGAAGGCGCACGTGGCCCTCTGAGACGGATGCCATAGACAAGCTGTCCGCGGCCATGTTCAACTCAGCTATTTGACAGTTTAAGACATTGACGACGCTGTCGCAGTTTAAGATTTGGTTCAGAAAAATATTAGGTAGTCGCCGTTTTCAACTTTTCAATCGTATTGGGCTCGTTCTCAAAATTTTTGTCTGTCCAGCTTCAACACCGTGAATCTTTTCATGCATTTAGTATGGTTAGTAAGAGTTCAGACCCAGGCATAAATCTGGAGACCGCACCCATTGAACCGATGTCTAATTACCAGTATTGGTAAAAGTATATTAATATATTAATTAACGATATATATATTTGTTCTTGCATCTCTTCTATTATCAATTCTGGGTTATCTGCACATATTTTTAGTAATTGAAACTTATGAACCTATAGGATTGAACAAAGCTTGAGCCTTGAAGAAAACGTCTTCAGCTGATTCTTTGATTTAAGATTTTACCTACTCTTCGAATTTTAAATGTTCGTCAACAACATCCTTCATTTTCAATACTCATTTAATAAAAATTCATTCATTCAATTAATTTCAAGCGTACCCTACGTTGTCTATTTGGGAAAATCTTCACCGCATTATAAAAGGATGTCTATTCGTTGAAAGGGTTTTTCAAGTGTTTCTGAATGCTCTCCGGTTTACTATTCAGTGGCGTTTTGTTTTCTCTCGTTCGAGTGCACAAAAGTATGTTCCGGTTTAATAAGATAGTTCAATTTGGTATTCTATTGAATGTCAAGTTCTTTCAACTGTCTTCTTGACATGGTTTCCGTTTAGGGCTTCTTCACACAAGGTAGTTGTTTTTTCTGTATTTTTTTTGTACCTATATCGCCACTGATATTTTTTATGTTTAGAAGCTTATAAAACAAATAAAGCATTGCAAGTAGTTATAGCTTACATTCACATTGTACCTATTTTTTGTTGCAGCCCTTACGTTGTCTGTTTTAAAGTTTTTGAACCGATAAAAGACAACTATAACTTCTAGCGATCAGTTTTTCGATTAGTTAATATAACTTATGCAACTGCATACTAAACTAAACTACCGAATGAACTCATTCAGTTTATTACTCGTACATGTCATTTTAATTATCATAAAATTATGCCACTTCTATTTGTTGCCTGGCACTGGCCTTAAACCGTTGAGCAAGTAAAATAAGAAGAATGTTTTTTGTGCCCGCGTAACACAGGTGTCCCATCCTTTTGGAGTCCTGTTGCTTTTTTGTAACCTTGTGCCCTATACACACAGTAGTTTCTATAGTTTATTTTTTAAGTAGCTTAATAACGTATAACGTGATATTTAGGGCCTGTTTCACCATCCCAAATAAAATATATGTGTCAAATAAATGTGAACTTTCCTTTTCCTTTATATGCCTGGGAAAATCCTTTTTCGCAGGCACTATCCAGTGATAATAATAGTTACTTTGAGGTGACTGACTGCTATGTGAAAATAAGTAACATTAAAATTTAATAAATGTTTCAATACATTTGTACAGTTGTTAAGTTTAAGCTATTAAAATAATATTTTCTTAATAACTCAATAACAGTAAGAGTTAAGACACTGGTTTCTTAGAGATCTCTTTTTTTTTATTTAAAGCAAATCAAAAAACACCCTATATATAATATATATGCATACAAATATTAGATATTAGAGGTTTCGATGTACGCTTGAATGAGACATTTGCAAATAATTTCTAATTCTAATTTTATTTGTTCCTTTCCTACGTAATTTCTAAATGTTTTTTTACCTATAGTTATAACCACAGCTTGTATCGCATTTCAAAGGCCGGAAACTTTAATTTAATTAAAAAAACAATATTAATATTTACGTTAGTGACCATATGCATTCGCCTTTATCGTCGATTGTTGGCTCGAAACGTCCCTGCCGAGGTCACTCTTTGCATTCACTTTTCTTTATCGACGCATGTCTCGGCTTTTTGTGCATCCGTACCGAAGCGTAAATTATCTCATTAAATCCATTGATCGGAGCCAAGATTTGTCTAAATCCTGTCATCACAAAAAGCGTTTTTTCCGATAAAAAGCCTAAACGCTGTTAGCTACCGAAACGTGGAGGGATGCTTCGTAATGGAAAAAAAGGAGCGATAGGAAACTGTTTTTTGAAAATGACTTTGCAAATGTTGTTACACACCGACAAGAAATTTGCTATCATTAGGTTGGTTTGCTTGCTCTTTTATTTGAAATCGTACAAATAGCTTGTTTGCGTTTGTATCAACATGTCATGTAAAAATCAATCGTATAGGTACATTTAGTACTGATTTTTCAATCCCCAGTTAACAGTATCTGTCAAATAAATGTTAGCTCTTCTATCCTTTTTTGACTGATGACCTAAGATAAGGATGGTAATAATTTTAACTGACGGATACTTTAAACTGAGGATTGAAAAATCAGCCCTTAATCATACAGGGTGTAAGTCTAATACGGGCGAAGCTCTTAACGGGTGTTAGTTTACGACGTAATAAGTACATTCAAATAACTTTTACTTAAAATTAGAGCAACAAATTTTTCCATACAAAATAATTCAGCGCGCAATGTAGAGCAACATACGCGAGTTAAATACTCGTTGACAGCTAATTTCAAAAGCAGATGACATAACTGCCATGTCAACAATAACAAATGTTTGTACCTACATTGCTGCTCCGATAATCTTAAAAAAATTCTGTGAGGTCATAATTATGAGTAACTTTAAAAAAACCTTGTAATCTATGATTACACTAATGAATTCCATGCCTGGTTTAATTTATCGCCCGTATTAGACTTACACACTGTATAAAACTAGCTCTTTGATATGTTGAATCAAACACGGGCTTAGGTCTCCTAAGCCCTTTCTTATAATAGAATCTCAACAAAATAAATGAAAGAATATGAGTAAAGTGTTTCTTCTACGATTTCTCATTACGATACGAGGTGTCATTTAATCACATAATAAATTTAACACACGCTGTATAAAATTAACATTAACTTAATTGAAATATTTGCAACGAACTCCGTTACATGGAAAAAATATGCATACACGTAGTTGTTGCTTGTTGAAAGCAATGTTCATTCATATAAAATTTAAATAGCTGCTTGGTTAGCCTAGTCAATTAGGATGTTAATCGTGAAGGTATGCATTGTTGGGGCCATGAGAACTGTTTAGTTAATTTCATTTGTATGATAAAATAATTTATATGCTAAACTGCCTAGTTTATTCAGAACGCTAACAGAGGTGTAATAAAAAACTTAACAAACATGGGTTTACAGTACACTTCCGTACTAGTACGGCATTTATGAGCAGATATGGTAAATGTTACACTTCCTTTGGAAATACGTAATCTACTTACATGTGGTAAAACTTAAGATACTCTCATCCGTTACTTATCCAATACTGTTATAGGTTTTTAGAAAATATATGTAGATAACGAATTTAATGTAATACAAATAGGTCTGGTCCTATTTAATTTGACAATGTTAGGACATGCCATCGTCACGTGTTTGACAAAATAAACTCTATACATTGCAGCGCATTGAGAATAAACCAAATTTAATTAAAGAACATTTCGTCGTTGAGATTCCCAATTCCGTTATTTGCACAATTTCAGGAACTGAAAAATCAATTCAAGACGTATGTTTACAGTCTTCTTTTGTCAAATTATGATTTTACACGTGTGGGTAGGTATTGGCAATCTCAACGACGATTTGCTCGTAAATAGATCCGACACTCTGACGTCCATAGTGTCTCTGCCTACGAAGCTGGAGGGGAGGGTCTTGGTTGAAATTGAAATCTCGGGGAGGGCATTCTTTGTGTATTTATTATCAAAATATTTGTACCTTGGCCGTAGTTGTCTATTTATCTATATGTATGCCTATCTATATCTGTCGTCGATTGATACCCACATTATAAGCCTAATTCAGCATACCATGGGGCTAGGTCGGTTTGTGTATACTGTATAAGTGTCCCAGGATATTTTTTTGTTTATGATCATTAGGTAAGGTGGGGTAAGATGGAACGGTTTTTTTAATGGGGTGAGACAAAAAGTAGTCCTTCTGGCACGGCGTATACAGTTACCTTACTTTACTTTTTCTTTTAATAGTAAGGTGGCTTACTTTCTTCTTCTTCCACCTAGCGTTATCCCGGCCTTTGCCAGGGTCCGCTTTCCTGCTACATTTCCTCCACTTTGCGCGATCCTGGGGCTTACTTTACTTTTTCTTATTTGTCATATTAAGTATGTACGTACTCGTATCGTAAAGATTGATTCGGTAACGCCAGGCAATACGACGAATTCACATTTACGCCACTTGTCGCTACGGCGGAGCTCCAGTTACGTCCGATCCATCGGATATTTGCTCAAGTATACATCCGATATTGACTTTGTCAGTCTACCTACTTGCTGTGTACATGTATGAAAGCGTTCTTTATAGTAAACAAACTCTGCACATACAAGTAAAGCCTCTATAGTTGTATTTATATGTAAATGCAGAATCTATTTTTGATGCTCTTTCACAGTCCGCTGAACATATTCAGATAAAAATTGTCAGCCTCCGTAGTCTAGTTGGTAGTGACCCTCTAGTGAAGCTGGAAGACCTGGGTTCGAATCCCGATAAATCAATTCATTTGTATTATTGTCATAAGCTTTAAATACTGAGTTATTATTGTTTTCTGTGTTTAAAGTACCTATTATATTATGTCATCATAACTTATCATACCATAGTACCCAGAATACCTAGTTATAAGCCTTAATTGAGCAAAATATGTATTTGCCCCGTGATAGGTAAGTACTTAAAATTTATATTGAAACATACATTAAAATAAATAAATATCTTGGGACATCTTACACAAATCGACCTCCCACGGTAAGCTCAATTAAGGCTTGTGATGTGGGTACCAGGCGACGATATAGATACTTAAATACATAGACAGCCATGACCAAGGAACAAATATTTGTGATAAATAAATACACAAATAATGCCCTCGCCGAGATTCGAACCCGGAACCCCCAGCTTCGTAGCCAGGGTCACTACCAACTAGCACATTCAGATCGAGTCGCAGCTCGCATAAACTCTAGTGTAGAGAGCATATCTAAATTAGCTTATCTTTACCGTTTACTTGTAAGTATGGCTAAAATACGACACATTGCTTCCGACAACGCAATTATCTCAGTATAGTCAGGAGTGGAGGATGTGACTTTCCTCCATTAGGGAAACCTGTGGCGATATAGCTTCCTGCTGACTAGGTGACCAGTCTTAGTGCCTACCTACTTATTTTTCCCGGTACCCTAGTAATCCATTTAAAATGATTGACGACCAGTGAAGGGAGTGTTCATGCAATATCCGTGGAAATATTAAAAACCCATAACGCACCATATTGACTATGCAATCTATGCATGGAGGTAGTTACTAATGTTTGATTGATTAGATTAGCTTAAAAGATAAAAAAATTACGTTATTTTACAGAACACTTCCAATATAGTTAAAAATAGGGATGATAGTTAGGGACTGTAGTTAAAATAAATCATTTCACATTATGGACCGCATCATCATCATCATCATATCAGCCGAAAGACGTCCACTGCTGAACATAGGCCTCCCCCAAAGATTGCCACAATGACCGGTCCTGCGCCACCCGCATCCAGCGGACTCCTGCGACCTTCACCAGGTCATCGGTCCACCTTGTGGGGGGCCTACCCACGCTACGCCTTCCGGTACGTGGCCGCCACTCAAGAACCTTCCCGCCCCAACGGCCATCGGTTCTACGCGCAATGTGCCCCGCCCACTGCCACTTCAGTTTAGCGATTCGGACCGCATAATACACGAAAAAAATATTACTAAAATGTAGATTGCATCTCTTCGAAAAAAGATGTTGATTTGACAGCCAGTCATCATGCCTATTTTGGCAGTGACCATGTCAGCATATCATTTCTCGAGGTTATTACGTTAGATTATGATTTCGATAACAATGCGATTAATATAACCAAGTGCTGTATTTTCTTAGTGAATGCATTCATGATTATATTTTTTAGCTGGGTACACTAAGTCGCTTTTGTTTAGCTTTACGCTAAACTCTATTGGCAGTAACGATCGTGCGGGCTGGACAATTCAGGCCAATATAATGCGACACCCGATATGCCCACTTTGTCAACACGAGTGTTTCACTTGGCTTTGAAACCGTTTTGCGACAAGTGGCCAATTGCGGGTGCGATTCAAGTTGAATTATGGACCCAACTGTCGACACTAGCTTAGTATTATTTTTTATGACCGCAATCATCATCATCAGCCGATAGACGTCCACAGTAGAGTGTGACCATTGTCCTCCCCCAGTTATAGAACCATAATCGCCACGCTTGAAAGATGGGTTGGCGATTGCATTCGTATGAGTACAACCGTATATTAAGGCCGTTGCTGATCATCTTTTGGTTGACTCACCTTCGGTTTTAGACGCAGTTTATGGACATATCTGGGTGTCAATTTTAATGACATTTTAAACTTAGGTATGTTTTATATCAATATTATATATAATTGTAATGTTAATGTTTGATGTATCAATGCGATAGCGAAACCCAGACGTTTAATTAAATCGAAGAATGATTACAATATCTACTTCACACATTTTCTAAGCGATATTTGCGATGAACAAAGATTCCTCGCAATTCTAACCAAATGCTCAATCCACCATTTTTTGATATTTTACTTCCTTGTAATTTCCAGTAATTTTTATATATTCCAGTATATTTATATTTAAGCTATGTCCATAATGTTCATATTGCTAAATCCAATAAATTCTCAAAAATATGACTACATACTAGGTATTTTGATTTACAAATGCAAGGCTGTAAAACATTACAAGTCGTCACTACATCAGCCTATTATTTCCTCATTATTCTATAAAGTTTCATCAACTCCAATGAAACTTGATATCAAAACATTCGCAGGCAAATTTAGTTTAAAGACTTCGCCTCGGATTACTATTAACTGTACAAAAGAATGTATTTACTGATAAAGCACAGTTGCTAGCATAGATTGATCTCGAACCAACAAAATTACCCTTATCGTAAACGTAAAAAAGATTAATTTGGCCGTTTCAAAAGTTTGCTGTTTGTAAAATCTATCTAGCGAATAATGAAGGTTAAGGAAATCATTATTCTAATGTAATCTATGACAATTTAGAATTAATAAAATCTATTTGATAATTTACTAACTACAGTACCTATACCTATGTACATTAAATTCTATCAAGTAGATTTTACCTAGACCTTTACCTTGCCCCAAAGCGGGAAATTTTATGGGATTTTGGTCAAACTATCAAACATGAGATAATTTGTTTTGTTGTTAAGTACCTAAAAAACAACTTGAAACAACTCGGTAAATAATTAAAAAAAACCTTCTAACATCGCCTCCTGACTTGGCGGTGGAAAAAATACCCTTACACTTTATTTTCAGTAAAAAGCGGTAGTCTTATTTACGATCCAGATTACGCAACTGTCGGCATTTGATTCTTTAAAGGTCTTTAGACTTAAGATAAGCATTGTAAGTGAAGAGGTGTGGCACGGGCAGGCGGCTAGATGAGACGACGAACAGTTTTGTTATTCAAATTTCAGTCAGCAATAAACTCCTTTTTCATCGACCGTCGGCGCTTTTGACCCTTACAGACACTTCATGCTTCATTATTGCGAAAATTGACAATTGCCAAGACGAAAATGCATTGTTGCGGCGTCATAGAAGTTAGATAATGCTTCGCAGTGAGATTATGACATAAACTGTGAATGGGAAACTTGCATTGCTTTATCAATAGTAGGTATCAATCGATTTGTCATCGAATGAAAACTAATGTTTTTAGGAATAAAACAGGTTCTTGACATATGAAACGTTAGAATGATTACTGTAATAAATTAATAAGTAATATGTCAATATGACCAATCGCGCCAACTAAGCATTAAAAAAAATGTGTAGGTAATTTAAGCTAGAGTTGTTGGAATTTTAAATTTAATGTAATTCGACTAATAGGATTTGGTTTTACCTTACTAATTATAAAAATGACGTAAATATTTTTATGCAAGTTCACCATTGCATTTCTTTAACGGTTACCGTTACATTTGAAACTGGCGACGTTTTTTTTTCACCGAATCCGTGCACACAGGCCGCAGCCGTAAGTCATCGAAGCTGTCAAGATAAGAATGAGTGAATGAACACCTGCCGCCACCGGTGTTACGCGCGCGCCCACGCACCCATTCAGACAATTCCGATTTTAAAAATTCTCATACTTCCAACCGTAACCAATCCCAGCTATCCTATGCTTAGAGTTCAAATCACAACGGCCACCACAAACGTCTTAAAATGTAGAGTAGAACGGAGACGATTATCCCCTTTGAAATTATTATAATGATTATCAATTTTTTTATTGAAGACTTGACATCCGGATTTATTTCCTCTCATTTTCGGGCGAGGAATGTAATCATTTTATTACAGCTTCAATTTTGTGAGAGGAAATCGATGGCGAGAGATAATTAGGTATTTGTTTGCGGATGTTGTTGTCTCAGTAATTTTCTTTTTATTTCCATTCGTTACGTTTGACATACCTTTGGAGATCGTAAAAAGTTAAGCTGCAAGAAGGCTCATATCGTCAACAGTGTAAGTGTGAGTATATTCGTTTAATTCTAGGTTATTTTAGGTACCTTAAGTTTGTGTGTTATATCTGAAATAGATACCTAATTTACTTTTCATTAGTTACATTACACAACAGTACCGTGGAAAAGTAAAGGTATATTTGCATTGCTGGTAAAATGCATGAAACTGTCTCTGAAACGAGTGATTATTTTTAAAACATAATAAAATGTGGTGGTAAAGCTTAAACTTTATAAAGTGCACAAGATATAGTTAGTCATCAAATCCATTATATTTTTTCTAAGACAATCATAAATGGTTTGCTCAACATATTTGAATGGTAAGTTAAAACGGTTTTAGAAATATTGACTACCAGATTTCCGTATATTTTGTCGTATCACGGCTATTACGGATTCCCAGTAAAGATTAGTCACGGGGCCCGATGGCGTGTTTGTAAAATTTAACCGTTAAAATGATAGTTGTCAGTTTTAATTGATCTAATTGCTGGGCGGATTCCTTCGGCCATGTATTGGAATAGTTTAAACGTAGTTCATACATATTGCGTCACAATACTTTGTAGCGTGCGTCATTTATTGTTTTTTTAGGGTTCGCATCAAAAGGTACTACAGATCAGGATGAGAACATTTTGTCATATGTCTATTTATGTAAGTCAAGAATCGTTTTCTTGCGAAAGCGTGAGATGTCTGTTGTGTGTAGGTAGTTGAAATTAAGTTGGGAGTAGCTAAATGCTTGAATCCTTAGAAACTGTGATTGTTATTTCTCAATCAAAGCAATAGGAATCCTTACTACAAGCCGATGATAACAATAGATAATTTAATAGAAGGAATAAGTTCTATGATCTTTGACCTTTTTTGTATTATTTCTTGACGTGAATCATTGCTATCGTGCGTCGAAGACACACTCACGTCACGACATTCCCTTTTTTTAATAACCCTAAATCACACAACATACCGCTACCTCAATTTTACAGGGGAATAAAGTGTCAGTGTGACAATGTTCAAATTTCAAGGTGACAAAAGTAGAACCTTGTAATATTGGGGCAGCGAGATGGTACCTAGGTATGATACTCGTATATATTATCTGGGCATTTCTCCGAGCGTTTCAACCGTCGTGACTTCGGAGGCAGCAGCCGTGAGAGATGCAAGAACTTTTGGATATATTGGTAGACGTAGTTGATAACTACCAATATATCAAAAAAAGTGAGATACCCACGGAAATCGGGTAATAATGTTGTAGAAAACTTAGTTGCGTATTGGCGTTTAGCCTGTTTAGAAAATCGTTGCACTTTGTTGATAAACATGCGGACACTGACAGTTAATTCATATAAAAATACAAGCAATTACAGTCCTTATGATTACCGAATAACTGGGATAATATACTAAAAAGGCTCCCATTTGATTACCAGTAAAGATCTGATGTTTTTGCAGTACTTAAAATGTCAATAACCTTTTCTTAAGTCTATGAGATAAAAAGGAAAAAACTAGCATTTATCTGAAGAAATCATTATTGGTGATTGAAAAATTTACTCTAGATCGAATATTAATCATGCAGGCTGATAATAAATAAGTAGATTATGGAATAATTAAATCTGGAATGTAACTTGAGTTATATTTGATAAATTGGTGATTTTAACTAGTTACGCGGTAATTTGAATTTGTCTTCCCAATAGCCCTAAACCACAAAGTTACTCGATGCATAATCAAACTAGTCTATGTGAAAATGCAACTAAATATTAGTAACAAAAAAATATTTTTCGAACATGTAGAAAAATATCTAAAAGTATTCTCTAAATATTAACCATTTAATATTAGGTACTTGAATGATGTCCTATGATTCCTTGTGTATGTAAAACAAAAAATATTTCAATACCCAACTTCTAAAGATATCAGTTTTTTTTATACTTATAGCAATAAGTTATAGCTCTGAAGTCGTTTAGGCTTTTGAGCAAAGAAGTGTTATAAACAAACAGTTAAAAGTAAATTAAACTACCTAGATAAGTACTACTTAGATATGTTGGTACCTAATGTACGTACCTATCAATATCGGATATTACCTATACCTTTCTACTTAACGAAATCTTACAGGAATTAACATGACAGCTTGTCACGTTAACCGCAGCAAAGTAAACTTGCAAATACCTATTAATTACACTTTAACAAATAATACATATAAATAATTATATTTGGTACGATTAGAAACATCTAAAATCCCGACATTACAAGTATACTTAATAAAATTATGAATTATCATCCATCGTCAGATTTAGGTTCCGACAAGAATTCCATTCAGGAGCTTCAAGATAGCATTCAAAATTGGTTATAAAATAAATATATTTTAAAAACATGTAGTAACTTGTAACACCTCATCATTCTATCAGTGCTGGACATAGGCCTCTCCTATTGCCTATACGGATGCATTAGGAGGTAAATGAAAAAGCCCATAATCGCCACGACAGGCCAAGCGGAGTAGCGATTATAGTCCACTATGATGATGCTCCTCCTTCCAACCTTCAACAACGAATCATTTGGTCAAAAAGCAACTTACCCCAGTCTGGTATAAAATCTTCAATCCACTCTTAAAGGGAGGCATTGGTCTCTTATGCGGCAAGAACGGCAGTTTGTCCGGCCTCCTCAAGTGTATCTCTCCCGACGGCCTGAAGGCTTCTAAGGGGGTCCTGATCATGCCCTGCACGCAGCAGAGCCATGCGAGAGTAACGCCTAGCACTTGCATGTTCACTGCACTGTCGCGTGTCAGGCGGTCGGGCGGTCGGTCGGTCGGTCGGGCGAAGACTGGCTGCGGTGCGGCGAGGCAGGTATTACTTGGCCTACGCGCCCGGTATAACCTCCGACTGCGCGCGGGCCGTCTTGATGCTTGAGGCGTTGCTTGAAAGCCTTATTATTTTTTATTCATATTTTTAAATCTATGTAACTGTAATGACAGTGACCATATCATTATCTGTTTATTTACTTATAATCCAAGTGTAAGGGTTATGTTATTTTATATCTAGATAATTGTCATTTAGATATCTATATAACATGGTAAAACTTGCAAAATTAACAAAGAAACACGAGAGAAATTGGTCACTTACATTACACTCTTGTGTAGAATTGCCCATGTGATTTCTTTTGTCTATCTAGGTAATACAATGTCTTATGGATAGGTAATCTTTTTTGGATATTCATGTATCACTGTTTTAGCTTAATATGAAAATATTAACAAACGAAAAACGTTTTAAACATAGTACATAATTATTACTTTTATTATATGTCATATATTGTAAGTTTATGTAAGCAATTACTGAAGATGCTTTAATGATCTGTCAATTCATTTTTTAATTTGAATCAACTTTACACGGACGGCATTTTAATCTTTATTTATTGTTTCAGGTAAGGAAAATGGCGGTTCATGGAATTAATTAAAATGGCGTTAATTAGAATAAGCACCATTAAAAATAGTAAGTACTAGTTCTATGCGTAACATAAGAAATGATTATGTTATGATTGTTATGAATGGCTTATTCCTACAGTTTAAAGACATGATAGTATTGATAGTATGGTCTATGGGCGTAACGGATATGGTAAAACTAAAAGTTTAATGTAATATGTTAAATTCAATGGTCTGACTTCGAAAACTTTGGATCTCATAATGATATTATGAATTCTGATTAAATTCATATAGGTAATAGAACGTTCACTGAATCTGTTAACGGAATAATGCAATTCGCTTCCAGAAATATGTAAGAGTGAAGTGACTTGATTACTAAGCTAAATAATACCAATATAATTTTCTATAAAAACGTTGTGTCTTGCGAGGATCAAGAAGGTTTGCGGCCGCGCGGGCCTGACTTCCTACCGATGATGTTTTTCTACACAATCTTGTTGCTCTGATATAAAGCTGTGTCCACTATCATCACCAACTTTAATCTAATCGTGGATTAACGGTTTGAATTATTTCGTTTTTTTTACTCGCCTGTTAAGGTAACTGCACAAAAGTTTCTTTATTGTGATTCTGTATTAGGTACCTATTAAAAAAAATCGTTTTCTTTAATATGTATAAAACTTTAATATAAATACAGCGATTTTCTGCCAAGTATCAAGATGCATATGATACGAAGTATGCGAACGCAGCAGTAGGTAGACTTAACTTGTTACAACTCGTGGATTACAAAATATTGTCTTACCTTTATTCCCGACTTCATAAGTTCATATACCAATCGATATGACTAGTATGACTACCTACTACCTAAGACGTGTTATGCCTGTTTAAAGTTTAATGAACACAATTGTATTATTGTTTATTTTGAAGTACCTTTTAGCACTTGGAAACACCGTTGGGTTCAGTCAGTGATATACAATACAATACAAAACTCTTTATTGCACACCTCACACGTAATAAAAAAATAAAAGTACACAAAACAAAAGAAATACAAAAGCAGAGGTCACCAACGGCGGCCTTATCGCTAAAAATCAATCTCTTATAGACAACCTTTGGGTAGAGGAGACACGATTACAAAACATACTAACTTCTCGTAATTATTGGAGCTTAAAAAAATCTAAAAAGGACCTACTTATAGCCAATGTTAAGCTTAACGTTTTACGGTACTTGAACCTTAAAAGGATTGCGTACCAGTAGTTTCCCAAAACCATTCACGTGATAATCAGCACTACAACTTCAATGGCCCATCCGATTGTTTCAAACAAAACAATGTCATTCAAGTATTTCGTAGAACACCATTTCAAGAAATTCCATTGTCTGTAAACGCAGCTTTATCCTGCGTCTCGCTCGCTCCCATTCACTGTCCTCGCGCCCGCATGAATGAACCGCTTCTTATGAATGAACGGACAGTCGCTATCGTACTATACATGCCTACCTGCAGCTCGTAGCTATACATGTGTTTTTTACGCGCAAGGGTGTTATTCTAACCGCTTTCCGAAGTTGAGAGTCGAAGATTTAAGCGAACCGTCATAAGGGCACTTTAGGTTTAGGGTACGTATTTGGGTCACTCTTCGCTGGTTATTCTAACGCGACTCGCTAACTCGCGCGTCAAATAGAATGTATCAAGCTATAAGGCCATTGAGAAATGTAGGGTCGACTTCAAAAACACATTTACACTTTTGCACCTTACTCCATTGCAATAAGGCGCATAATATACATATATGCCTGTACGCGTGTATATGTTGGCTGAATACATATAAGTTCTAAAGGCCGTGGCACGTGTTTTGTTTTTTTTTTCTCGAGTGATAAATGTTTTGCTCGACGGAGGACGTAGCATTTTGAATACAGTAAAGCCTCTTTAGGAGATATAGACGTAAATGATGTCAAACGTGGAATATTTAATGGTGTTCGTACGTCACTGGCTGTCATATTAAATTTATTGTATACAGGTTGCTCGATAACTCAAAACAACATAGCTGACAGAACAGATGTATTTTATACGACGCGTACACGTTTGATTTGACACAATTTTGCCTTAATGACTTTTAAATGTGTTTTATAATACTGTCAGAGGAAACCTTTACCTATTGCCAAATAAAAAAAAAAATCATCAGCCTATGATAGTCCACTGCTGAACGTAGGCCTCTCCTATTAACTATGCGTATAGACGCATTAGGAGGTAAATGCCCATAATCGCTACGTTAGGCAAGCGGATTGGCGATCGCAGTAATGTGTCCACTATGATGACGCTGCTGCCCATCATCAATCTTTTATCAAATAGTGGTCAGTGACACTTCAATCCCTTAGTCGACTCTTACGACACCCGCAGGAGGAGTTGGGGTGGTGACAAATGTATTCTTACTGCCGTCACCACACGGCAAAAATACCTACTTATATTTTAAATGTAACTTTGCGAATGAGGTAAATTAAACATGTGTTACCCTTGCCTCGATCTGAATGTTTAAATAAATAGGAATTACTTACCAATATATAACAATTTGAATACTAAGGGCCTATTTCACTGCCCCCGAATAGAATATATCTGTCAGATAAATGTTAGCTGTCCTTTTCTTTTATATGCCTGGAGAAAATGATAGAGATAATTTTGACCGATGGATAAAATGCAATACATATTAGAAAAATGCAGAGGATATTTCACTAGAAAAAAGTTTAATAATGAATATGCTTCAGTAAAATAAACACGTGATATTTGATATCTTTTTTATTCTATTTGTAATAATGGGGTTGGGCACGCAGTGGCAGACACTAATATAGATACAAATATAGGTTTTTCGGTATTAAATATCACGGATAGATAAATAATAGAGACCGTTAAAATCATTGCGCAGCTAGATGATAGTACTTAAACAAGTGGATTACCCACTTAATTTCATCGGGTAAAAGTCTTGTAATCAGGTAACATTTTCATATGCACTCAGTATAAAATTATATTATATGAAGGGTCCATGGAAAAAACATGTCCAATGCTTAAAAAAATCAGGGCAAATTCACACCTTATTCTGTTAAATGTAAGGTGGTTTTTCCTTCTGTAATTTGAATTGATTAGACATGTTCTTTCCGTGGACATTATATTATATTATAGAGCTCATTTTGACGGAACGTGGGTTTAAAAGCGAAGACACTGAATATTTTAATACAACGCTAGCGCAATACGAAATATAAATATTTAAAAGAAAAAATGGTGGAGTGATGGTGATGGTGACTCAAAGTTACCGGGTAAAATGGGTAAATCCAATATATAATTTTTAAACAGAGAAAATGTATGTAAATCATGAATTGTTGTGCTCTACGATACTTAACTTACAGACCACCACCAGCACCACCCAATCACTATATAGAGACTTCCATTTTTTACTGCTAACCGGTCTCTGTGTAACCCCCACGCAGCTGTCAAATGACAAGAATTAGGTCAGAAGTGGCCATTCATGGGTGCTCGCGTGATTTTCCTAAACAAGTAGAATGCGTGTCAAAATCATGACATGCACAGGGTTGGCGATTTCATTCATTAAGAGAGACTATGATTGCAAAGCTTTAACATTTTTTCTGATAAATGGACACAACTTAGACGAAAAATTAACCATTACCTTAATGCCTGCTACTCTACTGTACCCTATAATTTTTCCTTTTCATTATTTTGACATAAAATGTTATAACTACTAGAATAATGTTAGCTTATAGATAATTTGACATGTAATGTTAAAACATTACATGTAATGTTAAGACATTACATGTCAAAGCGTAAGCTGTTTTTTACATGGTTGTTGATAATAAAGAATAAAGATCAATATTTTTAGAATTTAAACTTTCGTGAGACATATAGTAACTATGAATATAATCAAATATCACATCACTAGATACTCATACTACATCACTACTGGCAGTATGTGGCGAGCTCTCGAGTCGCGAGGCGTGAACGAGGGCTCAGTGCTTGAAAACGGAGACCTAGGCTCTCCGAAACATGTCGCGCGTAATGACTAAATACACGTGAGTTTAACCGTTTAATTGTATTTTTAGTACAGATGGTACCTTTTTTAGGCTCTAGTGCGAGAAGTGTGTCAATTTACGTCAGGTCCAAAACTTCGGAGGGCCACCTGTACTAAAAAACGTCGTACGAGACACGTGCAAAAACGAAATTCGTAACTCGTGTCGATTTAAAACATCGCCACTCGTTTCGGATTTCATGTTTTTCGCACTTGTGTCGTAATGTTCTATTATATTATTTTTAGAGGTACCCACCCTAAGTTCATATTACTTTTTATATGTATACCTAGTCCTTAATTTCAACGCAGTTCATCGTCTTTCGAAGTACCAGTAGGTACCTTTAGATGTGGACATCGCACAACAGATCTTCGCTCGCGAAGCTATGTGCCAACTTAGAATTTTCAACGAGACAAACTAGGAGAAGTCTAATGTTATTAGAATGATTCAGAGCTGTGATCATAGAAATCTTCGAGCACTTGTTCCTGTCAGTGTCACTTTAAGAACTGGATGCTTAGCCAAGTTGCCAAACGCTAACGCTTAGTAGCGTATCGTAGTTTTCCCTCTATGTTGCTCTTTCATATGAAGGCGTCAAAGACAGTAAGCAGCCTTTCGTTTACGATTAACGATTTATCGTTAGCGATTGGCAACTTGTCTAAGCACCCTGATTGTCACCGGTGCAGCTTTTTGAAGTTTCTATCCATGTCGGTCCAAGTCAAGGCTTTTAGGCCTGATCGAAACGACTTCTTTACTTGACTCATGCAACTTCTCCTTGTCCTTTAACTTTCCTGCCATTTATTTTCCTGCCTGTAATGTTACTGATGAAGTTGTCATGTCCTTTCAGGTGACAAATGTTTTTTTATGACCTTCATTATGCTTCTGTATTATTTTACTCTGTTTAGCATGGCTAAAAAAGATATACACCTTATAATCTACTTGCTTATCCAATTATCCATGCTAACTGGATGGGGTACATTGCTGTTTGAAAAGATATCTTCTTGGGTAGCGACCATGCAAAATCCGATGTATCAAAAAAACCTATATCATTGTCTAATGGCACAACCGTGTACCTTGTTAATAATAATTTATTACGAGTCTCTGATTTTCCAATAGGTATAAACCATGAGTTTACTGTTAACCTCAGCAACAATAAATTTGCCGAATATTAATTAAAAAGCATTTAGATACAGCCCTGACTAACATCCCAAAAATAACCATTGACGTCAAACTTAGGGGTGGATTTTACGTGACGCAAAGTTATCAAAAGGGGAACGAAACTTTTAACCCCTAAATATCATAGACAAGCATCAAATGTCAATATATCACAAATGTCAAAGCGTAGAATCTTTTTGGGAACTTAGTATAGGTATAGATAAAGTTATTAAATTATGATTCATCTAAAGGACAGATAATAAAGTTAATTTATTAAGTGTCCTATTCTGGGTATGTACTCAAGCGGATTACTTATGTAATTTGACAATTTGCTTACTTTTTCAGTACTTAGGTTTACAAGAATAATCGAACTCATACTTATAAACCTACATGACACTTTACGTATAAGTACCCACTTATTGTTGTATACAAAGTATAGGCTATGAAGATATAACGTAATCCTGATAGTATTTTATTAAAGTGAATAAGTATTAATTTGTTAAAATAAATTAAAACAGGAAATGATTGGTTGTAAGCTTGTAATGCCACCCCATTCATAAAGAGTAAAGAGAAGAATAAGAAAATAAAGAAGAATAAGTAATGGAATAGTTCAGTAAAGAGTTTACAACAAATAGCGTTGTAAAATAATTATCACCCTAAAATCCTTAGAAAAAAGCTTAAGGAAATGCCGAAGTATCAAGTATGCAGGGCCGTTTCCCTTATCGGGATAAGGGAATGCTTAAGTGCCGCTTTGTTACCGAGACAATGCACCAGAATGCACTTCAAAACTCGAGTGGTCAGCACTTTTTGTCCAGCGTGTGATAAGGACAGGTATACGGTACTGAGAGAATACCTTTGTGAATAGGGGCCGTTCATGTATTATGTATTTTAACGATTGTCTCGGACTACTTAATTTGTTACTTAGATTAACTTAATGAAAGCTAAATTACTCTCTGCAAATAATCTACAAAGAGTTCACGCAGATATTTATTTATTTTATTTAGAAACAAACAGTCATATACAAAAAAAACTTATAAAATATTACAGAATATTTAAGACCTGGAGTTTCCTTATGTGATATAAACTATTACATCTGGGAGAAGTCGTAGTAGATAAATTGATGAGAATGTTTTAAGCTTTGATTTATTTAAAACGTCGTCTTAGGGTCTTTTCTAGTCTTCTCGTTAAATCAGCAATAAAATCGTTTATTTCTACGCAATAGGATCGAAAAAAGACCGACTCGGACAACGATGTGTTATTTCGGGAACAACGATGGTAGTGGTGATACTCTTAAAAGTAGCAATTACAGAAGTCCGTAACTATTATTAAAATCTTCATCTATACTGATAACTCATTCCTGTTATAACAATTTGTAACATCAAGTCTATTATCTTTTGAGATAGGTTCCACTCGCATTTCAAAAGCTTGTCTACGTAGTTTCTGGCCGGCCCCGTGTGTGACAGAGACAGTGACTTGTCTAAACTTACGTTAATGTTGGCACGCGCACTCGAAATGTCTTGTAAAAAAAGGTATTTCCTCGTAAGTACGGGTTCTTAGGAAGTGAGAGTTCCGGTTGAGATTTTTTACGACAGTCTCTTGTTAATGAGAGTGGAGCATAATGTTGGGACCCCGGGGTTTGAAGCTAGGGATGTCACATCTATAAACTTTTTTTACCTCACTATGGTATGGTAACTGTCACCTATATCCGCAATTCCTGAGATGGGGGCATGTTTCCTTGCGTACCTTTATGTATAATATGTCATCATACATTATGCTGCATGTTATGATGATTCACATCATCAGCCTATGATCCACTGCTGGACGTAGGTCTCTCCTATTGAGCGTATTAAACGCATTAAGAGGTAAATGCCCATAATCGCCCCTTCATCCCTTAGTCGACTCTTACGACACCCGCAGGAGGAGTTGGGGTGGTGACAAATGTATTCTTACTGCCGTTACCACACGGCTGATGATGTTATGATGATTATAACAAAAAAAAACCTTAAAGGAAGAAAACCTTTAGTACAAACATGACAATATCGTTACTACGTAAAAAAATTGTATCAGATCTAAGCTAAACAAATAGCAGTTAAGCAGAGTTCTTGTTGAAAGTTTTGAAATAAAGTTATTTACAAAAAATAGATGCACATATTTGCCACTCACTCTTACCCATAGTTACGTCTCAACAATTGCAGTAATAACTTGCACGTGTACACTCAGCATTACATAAATTGAATGGTAAGTATATACATAAGTCACAAAGCGAGTTACTTACATGTTTCTACTGCTTGACAGTACAAGGTACTAAAGTACCTATGAGTACCTATATCCTTTTTTTTTAAAACACATCGTTCTGAAGTTAAATTAAAATATGGTAAATGATCTAAAACTGGGACTAAGGAGAAATAGTTTTTTTTTTTTTGTAAAAACATAAAAGCTTGTTTTATATTACTTATGGAGAAAAGTTTACAGCTGCAGTGCTAGTAATTCGTTCGCTACACAAAACGTAATTCGTCGAAATTGCTTTGAGTGGCTTAAGGTTGTAGTACCTTCGAAACATTAAGTACAGATGTCGCAAGTGATAAGTTGCACAATACCATTGACTAAATTCGCTGTGATTCACGGAAGGTCGTCTGGTGTAATTGGAAGCACGTTGGGCCGGCAATCCAGAGAAAGCGGGTTCGAATCCCATGAAAACCCGAATCTTTCGCAGTTGATTTTTTCTATGGTAAGCACATCTGTTACGACATTGTGGGATTCGTCGAAATTCGTTGATTTCGTAGAGTGGAGGATAGATTGAGCATTCGATCGTTTGGTGTAAATCCACCTTTACAGTATTTTATTCCCTGCAGAGTTCAACTAGCCCAGTTTTACGACTGGTATCAAATAAATCAAACCATTAATATGTTTTATGAACCTTAACTATAGTACCTTTACTCTAAACTACACAAAACGGCATATGTAACCAACATATTTATTTAAGATACGACGTTCTAGTATGAATGCTAGAATTATTTAGCAAGGTTATAAAATGTTGGTTACGACTCCTTGCCTGCAAAGCTCTTAAAGCATTCACTGACATAGCCATCTTGATAAAAAGTAACATCACGAATATAGTTCACGGGTTAATGACTAGAGATGGACCGACAGTTGCCAGAATGGGTGTAGTATTTTTTAAATGTAGCGATTTAATGCACAGTGCAGTTTGGACACATGGGGAACACATTCTTTTTTTGGTTTTCAAAACGCTAGGACACTATTGGTACTGGATAGGAATGGAATTGATTGGCATAGATATGACAAAAATATTTTTGTAAATGTTCATACAATTTGTATGGGAATTTTAATTCTTGATTTGCGGCTTTACTAGCCGTAAATATTATTTTGGTCCCATATAGCTCGTACAGGATCAATTGGCAGCAAAAATGTTTTTGTAAAAATTACCATTTTCACGTACGCTTTATGTTTTTTTCAACATATGTCAAACGCCAACCTTCATTAATTTAAAATCGAGGGAAGGTCTTCCAAGACCATTTTCGCGTAGCTACTGGATCTGGTAGCTGCCCTCACTGACCCAAAAATAATTTCCATCCTGTGGGTAAATATCGTCACCCCACCCCACATTACAAGCATTAATTGAGCTTACCGTGGAATTAGGTCGATTTGTGTTTATTTCCCAATATATTTATTTATTTTATTACCAACTCTTACTTAGTTGGCAGGGACTAACCAGCTGGTTAGTTAGTGGGTGTCTGCCTGAAGCTTCAACTCAGTTAATACTGTGAAACTTGACAAACTGTAACTAGGACGTTCCTAATATTACTGTCCATATTATAGGTAATATTTAATTATTTAAAATCATCGTCAGGATACTCCATTTCAAATGGCACAATGCGTTTGGTCAATCATTTTTGCGAGAAATTGCGAGATTACAAAATTAATATGAAACTTATTTCAAGTTTGATATTAATTTTGTAATCTCGTTACATTACTCTAATTACGTATCATCGGTACATCTCTATTTAATGAGTCAAGTAGACTCGTTAGTCGACTCGACTCCGTGTTTAAGTTTTAAACTAAACTTTGCTAAAATCAACAGCTTAGGACTCGCGATCTATTATTCGGAACTTTGAACTAATATTTCTGACGCAGTCTTACCTAATGTTACTTTGTTATAGTTTCAAGAGTAGCTACCTATTTGTTACGTTTAGGTGGCACGTAACTTAAAACGTTAGTTTACGTTTATTTTATTTTACAATGTAGGTACCTATTTACCATAAATCCACCAACTCAGTATGAAATATTTGACACACATTTCATTCGACATTGCAATTATGACTGTTATGTGTTGTCACAGACGTCGTAATGACCTTGTGGTATTAGGCGTAAATAATTGACATTTCATGTTTTAATCCAACATGGCTAAGTAAGAATGGCTTCAGTAAGATTTTCCCATGGTTTCATTTATTTATTTTAATGCCAGGCGAAATACAGGTACTTACTGAATAGCATATTGCACAGAAATAGTATTTTAATTCATCGTCTAAGTATCAAAAAGCTACATAGGCAGGGTACCTTTACGGCCGAACATACTCTCGGATTAAGAATACACAGATTACAAATATTTATCCTCATTTTTATATTTTTATTAATGGGTACAAAATGGGAGTTTCACGTATTTCAGAGCATACACGTGTAGACAAATGTCAGAGTTGTTTCGTTATTCTTGGCCCTTGGAATGACGTCTGCTCGAAATTATCAGGCAACAACGAAAACATCCACTCGAGACCGTTTTACTACATGGTTACACGATGGCAACAGCGGTCTATTTAAAAACCAAACCAAAAATCCTATATGTGATGTAATTTTTTACTCTCGGGATTCATTCTGACATGTTTGAAATTATATACCTAGGAATAAAATTTAGTACAGATGTAGCGCATAATTCTTCCTTCATATAGATCATAATCTAAGAGATTTAAATTGTAAACTTTCCTTCAAAATGTGTGTGGCGAAGAAGGATCCAAATTATATCCCGTAACGATTGCAATCCGAAGTTTAAAAATCCGTAGAAACCAGTATTTTGCGACCCATTTATGAATTATCCGATTTTTTTTCCCTATCTGGGATGGGTACCAGAGCCAAAGGTATTAAGTACCTGCCACCTACAAATCTTACGTACGTGATTAAATAAGTAGCCCGATGAAACGAATACGAGTATGTCGAAGTTCGAAGCTTTACCAGTTAGGGAGTATTTGCACGCGTTGGGCGATCTATTTCTGGCTCTGGTCGCACGAGCCACCGATTTACAGCCCTCCCGAAGGCTGCTTCAACCCTTGAATAGGCTTAATAAACATACCAATTACCTTTTTTATACTTCATCGATAATATCTCTTAGTTGTCTTATAAGAATTGTTTCGATACTTAATTATTGATTTAACTTTCTCAAATTTGATGCAAAAATTTAGAAAGTCATATATTATTTAAAATATCATATTTAAACGCAATTAAGTCCCGTTTTGTTGAAAATAACGTTGTTCCTGTGTAATTCTTTTAACTAGATGTTACTTTTACGAGTTTTACTCGCTACGTATCTTGTGGTTTTAAACCTTAATCGGACAAGGGGAATATGCTTCTCATTCTAGGTTCAAATTTATGGGTAACTGAAAATGGTCAACTTCAACGAAATTCAATTGTGACCTTTGTCCCATTAAGGGTTAAATTATATTTGAATGGAGAAATGCACAATCAAGCTCAGTTATAAATAATGATGCAGCTCGTTAAAGACAAATTCAAAAGTCTCAATTTTGTGATTCTTCGATCAATATCGTTATCAATGCTTTCATTTCGAGTTATTTTTATGCGATATTTTGATAATTGAATGAAACTAATTTACAATGCAATAATCAAGCGCAAATATGAAAATTATACTTATCTGTAACTTTTGGATAAATTCATCAGTAAAGCTTGATTGTTACTTAAACATAAAAATTATATGTTGTACAAGAAAAAAATTACTCGGTTAGGCTGCGTTTTCACCAGAGATGTGCGAGGATGTGTTTCCATACAAATGACGGCTCGCTCGAGTCATTGATAGGTTTCATTTGTATGGAATCACATCCTCGCACATCTCTGGTGAAAACGCAGCCTTAGAGTGGACTTGAGATTCATATTTCTAAAATATTTAAAAAAATACTGTATTCGAAGGGCAAGCAATATGTACATGCGCAAATATTTAATACCATAGAAAAATACCTAGTTTCACCAACGGCCATATAAAATGTATAATTATTTGTATGTAGAAGTGTGACTACTTAAAAAACACTAATCAAAATATTTAATAAAATAATTTCATTTTTATTTCACAAAGAACTTGTGACAGTGACAGATTAAAAAATATTTTTAAACCGTGCCTGATACTTAACACGACTATAACGATGTCGCCCTTCAATCAATAATTAAAATATAAATATCTTTGGAACATTTTACACAAATCGACCTAGTCCCGCGGTAAGCTAATTTAAGGCTTGTAATGTGGGTACCAAGCGACGATGTATATACCTAATAGATAGATACTTAACCCTCTAATGCATACGAAGCCAAATATGGTTTCATTGGTTTTGGACTCTATTGACTGCTGTTAGGGTTCAAATTTGAAATGCATTTTTGCCTGTCTTATGCATTAGAGGGTTAAATACATAGTCAGCATCGACCAAGGAACAAATTGTGAACAAGGAATAAATGAATACACAAATAATGCCCTCGCCGGAATTCGAACCCGGATCCTCCAGCTTTGTAGGCAGGGTTCGTAGGTAGGCAGGCACTACCAACTAGGCTACGAAGGCTGACAAATGCATAATCCAATATGTAACGATTGTCCAAATCAAATCAAACCAATTTTTCCTCATCTCCCACAATTAACACCTATATACAACGAGTGGGTATAAAACAGCAGGTCCGTATGCCGTAAGACGTTATGTAACCGTGGTACACCTACATGCGGGGTTGTGGGTTCCGACCCACGCCGGTCCACGGGCCGGGCGTATTCGGAGACGAAAATGCAATACTGTGACACGAACTCGATATGGAATCGAATTCCAGCAAGCCGGATGCATGTATGTAGCGTGAGTAGGTAGGTCTAGGGCTCGTGGTCGTGACCGTGTTTCGTGTAACCGTAGCCGGATCCCCGTTGCCGTGTTACACGGCCACGGTTTTAAGGCCCGTTTCCTGCGTGTTACACGGCTACGTATCAATAAAGTTACGTATACACGTGTACACGGGGATACGTATCTTAATTACACGCAGATCCGTTCCGCTCGCGTTGTTGAGTGACGATTCGATGCGTTGTCTTTAAGGACTAAGGAAAACGGATGAGAATGTTCCGTGATATTTGTGAATCTAATTTAGTGGTTACCTAATTGCCTTTCTAACGTAAAGTGCGATAACTTAGTTGTACTTAATTTCAGTATGATAACGTGTACACGTACTGAGATAAAATTTTACATATTAATCTTTTACTTTTTAAGGTAAGGAGGGCAGAACTATAAAATATAGATATTTTCTGAGTTCAATATTAATAAAAACTGACACATTGTCATGTATTAATTACCTTATTTAATAATGAGATGTGAACGGAAGTTAAAAATACATAACACAGTGCGGAGTAAATATTTTTTCTTAGTTCTAAATATCATAATTTAAGTTTTTCTTTCGTGCAATAAATAATTGCACGAAAGTTGCAGTTGATATAAATAAATACATAAATCAATATTGAGGGTACCAGACAACGATTAATCTATACTAGGAAACCCATAACTCAGGAACAAAATAAATGCGTCATAAATATACAAATTTACAGCGTTATTTCCTACAAAATAAGGAACTTTTAAAATATAAAAGTATATTAAAAAGCAATATAATTAAAAAATACAATATACTAACTCATTGGATGTCGTGACGATGACGGGAGATTTTAGGTGCACCGCTTTCAAATGCTTTCCTATCGATCCTGTTGTACCACCACGACACAAAAATTCATTGTTCGTACGATCATTGCACAAAGTGCATAAAGCCGTGTCACCCTGGTGGCATAACTCCACACCCAACTGATCTTCATCTATATATATAAACGGCAATGTCCTGACTGACTGACTGACTGACTGACTGACTGACTGACTTAAATCAACGCACAGCCCAAACCGCTGATCCTAGAGAGTTCAAACTTAGCATGTAGTTTCTTTATAATGTCTAGAGGCGCACTAAGAACGGATTTTTGAAAATTCATCCCTTAAAGGGGTTAAATGGGGGGTTAAAGTTTGTATGGGGAAACAAGATTAGTTGAACTATTTTATTCGAAACTTCACAGGAATGTTTTTAATAATAAATAAGTAAACACATGTTTCAGGTTTTTTGAAAATTCATTCCCTATGTTAGGGTTAGATGGAGGGTTAAAGTTTGTATGGGGAAATAAGATTAGTTGGGCTATTTTATTCGAAACTTCACAGGAATGTTTTTAATCTATATATACAAACGGCAATGTCCTGACTGACTGACTGACTGACTGACTGACTGACTTAAATCAACGCACAGCCCAAACCGCTGATCCTAGAGAGTTCAAACTTAGCATGTAGTTTCTTTATAATGTCTAGAGGCGCACTAAGAACGGATTTTTGAAAATTCATCCCTTAAAGGGGTTAAATGGGGGGTTAAAGTTTGTATGGGGAAACAAGATTAGTTGAACTATTTTATTCGAAACTTCACAGGAATGTTTTTAATAATAAATAAGTAAACACATGTTTCAGGTTTTTTGAAAATTCATTCCCTATGGGGGTTAGATGGAGGGTTAAAGTTTGTATGGGGAAATAAGATTAGTTGGGCTATTTTATTCGAAACTTCACAGGAATGTTTTTAATAATAAATAAGTAAACACATGTTTCAGGATTTTTGAAAATTCATTCCCTATGGGGGTTAAATGGAGGGTTAAAGTTTGTATGGGGAAATAAGATTGTTGGGCTACTTTATTCGAAACTTCACAGGAATGTTTTTAATAATAAATAAGTAAACACATGTTTCAGGATTTTTGAAAATTCATTCCCTATGGGGGTTAAAGGGAGGGTTAAAGTTTATATGGGGAAATAAGATTAGTTGGGCTATTTTATTCGAAACTTCACAGGAATGTTTTTAATAATAAATAAGTAAACACATGTTTCAGGTTTTTTGAAAATTCATTCCCTATGGGGGTTAAATGGAGGGTTAAAGTTTGTATGGGGAAATAAGATTAGTTGGGCTATTTCATTCAAAACTTCACAGGAATGTTTTTAATAATAAATAAGTAAACACATATTTCAGGTTTTTTGAAAATTCATTCCCTATGGGAGTTAAATGAAAGTTTAAAGTTTATAAGGAGGAACCAGATTCGTTGAGCTATTTAATTCAAAACTTCATAGAAGTGTTCTTGCCACTGAAGATGTAGGTACTTATCTACATACCATGTTATATACGAGTATTTTACCTCGAGTACTGGTATTTTAAAAATTTTACTCCTTAGGGGGTAAAAATGGGGTTGAAAGTTTGTATGAAAAAAAGTTTAATTTTAGATTAAGAAATTTCATATTTCGTAAACTAATTTAGAATAAAAATCTAAGAAAAGTTATCTCAGCATTTTTCAAAATTCACCTCTTAAAGGGTTGAAATGGGGCTCCAAAATTTGTATGGCGATACAAAATTAGTTGACTATTTTATCCGAAACTTCGCAGAAGGAGGAGGTTTCTGTAAATTAAATGAGAACATAAATAATTAACTAACTTAAATTCATTTATTTTTTTCGAAAAACTAACAAACAAAGGTTAATTATTTATGTTTACTTCTGGTTCTAGAAATTCCAAATTTAGCACGTAGGTTTCTTTAAGGGTGTAGGGGTGGTTTAAAAAAATTAAGTCAAAATTCACACCCTATGGGGTGCAATGATGGGGGTCCACAGTTTGTATCAGAAAACTTGATTATTTAAACTATTTTGTACGAAACTTTACAGGAGTATTCCTAAACATAAAAGGATTAAGACGTGTTTTAGGTTTTTTGAGAATTCAACCTCTGAAAGGGGTGATATCGTTTCTATGGTTTATCGAGTTACTGTGGTGGGGTCCTGATTGACTGACTCATCACCGGTTTAAATGTTTTGGCTTGACTATTCTAGCATAAGAGAAAAGGACGTAGCCTGTTGCGGATTACATTATTGTTTTGTAGGAGGGTGAATATCTGAGCGTTTCAACCGCCTAATTTTGGTGGCATCATTTTTGCCGAAGTTCTAAACGTCTCAATGTTATACTTCGCAATTTGTATAAGGTACCGTGCCTCCTTAAAATGACAAAGTAGCACATTGTAACGAATAGAAACTTTGAAAAAATGGTTAGGTTAAAACTGCGACCAATGCGATCCCACGCAGAAAGGAACGGTTATTAAAATAGGTTTGAGTTAGGTTACATCTGTGACCCCACACATAAGCGAACAGCTATCCAAGTAGGTAGGTTCAGGGTTAGTTTAGAACTGCGGAATAAAAAATTACTAAATTTAAACCAAACTAAAATAAGAACCCATAAAGGAAAATCTCCATTATAAACTAAATACAAAATAACTCAAGTACCATTCAAAATTCACAAATTTAAATTTATCGGAAACTATTCCTTGACAGAATGACTTGTCGATGAAATAAAAATACTTGAACCGTTGTCTTTGAAACAACATTCGATTAAATATTTGTGGCATTTAAGGCGAAACTAAAAAAAATATCACAAAATTAAAACTTATTTAGGCCACTTTTGAATCTCCTGAGAAAAAAAAACAAAATAGCATTTATTGTTCGCAGGATTCCGTGTAACATATAACTACATGCGGTCGAAATGGTAACCTCCTTCTTTTTTGAAGTCGGTTGAAAACATTTTTTTTTCATAGAAGTCCAAAATTTACGCGTGCGAAGCCGCGGGCAAAAGCTAGTTATTAATACACTTTAAAAACGCTATCTTCTCACCAACAGTAACAATACAAAAACGTAACAAAATAATAAAAAAAACAATTAATTTAAATTCGACTAAACTCTCGCTAAGTCTGCCCGGTCTGCAATCTTATTAGTGACTAAACACGTATAAAACCAAAACCCGAAATTGCCCTTTTCAAATTTACTAAAACATCCCCGCTTATTTATATCAAAACAAAGATGCGGCTATTTCATTCAACTTCACAAACAAAAGGTGTACCAGGAAAAGCCCAAGTTAACATATTTATCAGTAAAATTACCACGTGTGGTCAATTACATCGCAGACAAACTATTGTTAGCTACTTTGCGCGTGCAAATTCTTAGTATAGGTCTTACCTACAAAAGGGCCGCCCCGTCAGGTAATAAACTTAAATGAACGACTGTATTATCTTTTATGTATAGCAATTTGGCCAAATATTTTTAACATTCTTAAAAAAGAATGTTAAAAATATTTTTCTATCTGGTGATTCAAAATCACAATATAAATTCTAATCCATTAATAACACCGTCGCTTGTTATATAGAACACAGTACCTACCACGTTATTCTATATTTAACTTAAATCGATACGAAAAATGCAAGTCTAATCAATAAAATACCGTTCGTCCCGATTCAGAGTATAATACTCAATACGTACTTTAAAAAAAAGCTGTTATTCAATAATAGGCCTTATTTGTTTGCATAGTAATTGGTCCGGCCGGATCCATGCCACGAGCAGTCGTTGCCAGAACGAAGCCAAGATTCGTAGATACGTATACAAACAAAGATTCGGGTACGTATCTCGGCGTGACTGTGAAATTCGTGATCTTAGTACCGCCGGGGTTAAGAACACGGAGCTACGGTTCGGCGAATAGTACGTATATCGGGAGCCCTAGACTAGGTACACAAAAACTAGTACTTAGGAACCTAAAAAAAAACATTTTTCTTTATAGTACGACAATATTATCGCATTCGCAATTTTCGCAAGTTGTAAGTTCACATTAAATAATTTCGGTTTTTAGTAGTTAGAAGACCTACCTATATCACATAATCAGCCTATGTTAGTCCACTGCTGGACGCTGGCCTCTCCTATTAACTATGCGCATAGACGCATTAGGAGGTAAATGCCCATAATCGCCACGCTGGGCAAGCGAATTGGCGATCGCAGTAACTAACTATGATGACGCTGCTGACTGCTGGCTAACGCACTTGTATATTAATATACTTAGTCTAATTACCAATACGTCATATCGATTTTTTAGTTTTTCTGTAGATAAATGTCAAAATTAGTACCTATGTAACAGATTTATTTACTTAAGGCATACGTACTCTTAATTAGACACTTCAGACAGGTCACTTTGAAATCCTCTTTTTTTTTTAAATAATTGAATTATTTTTAATTGAACGGGAGGTGAAGTCTCGATTGATTTTTATTAATCACGGCACAAATTTAGAGGTTATACTATGTCATTATGTTAAATAGTCGTATAAAGGACCATGCCCAACTTTGTATGGAACTTTGCCCCAAAGTCAACACAGCTAAAAGTTACATTGTTGAATAGGTCTTCAAATCTACTTCATTTCATTCTATGGGCACCAAGATGAATTCCATTGCAGAACTGAGATATTCATATTTGTCAGTGTGAAGATTGTATTCACACTGACAAAAATATGAATATCTCATAGGTCAGAGATACTGGTCGTTAATCATTAGGATATCGAAGTGTGTAAAAAAAAAGATTGTGCACACGTGATTGTATGTTAACCACCTCACTCGCTTAGTTTCTTTTTTCTTTTGACATTAGCCTTTTTTTTACATACAAAATAAGGGTAATCACTGGTAGCTGCAGCTACCAAAATAAACTAGTGGCTAAATCTACAGAGGTTTTCTACTGAATTAGCTCGTATTCAGGCTGACAAATATATGAATATCTCAGTTCTGCAATGGAATTCGATTTCGTGCCCATATAATGAAATGAAGTAAAGTTAAAGACCTATTTAATGATCTAACTCTCATGTTTGTTGGTCTTGGGGCAATTTTGACGCATGGTCCTTTCCAATAATTAATAAAGTGCAGTGTATGCATGATCTTTTGACGAAACCTGTGGTGGATGTTTTGGTGTGTAATTTTGATTTGATTTTTTTTTATCAATATATTAATTTATATTTAAAGTATTAATAAAGTAGTTACAAGAATTAGACTCCCGACATACAACCTGTGCTGTGCCACCTTATTCGGCTTTTAAAATGTTGCTTATTCTGCAATGCATTTAGATTCATACATTTTACTATAAATACAAGATCAAAACGCCTTAAGTGCTTTGATATCACATAAAGTTAAAGCTCAATTTAAACTGTTGCGTAATGTATGCAGATGATGAAATTGACATGAATGCAAGTGCGTAAAATATGAATCGTAAGTTGCAGGTCGTCTCTAGGTTATGCAAGACAAGTTGCAGGGTCCTGTATGTCGGGAATAAAGAGTCACTTAATAAATGTAGGTAACCTAAACATATGTATTTAAATATTAGATGTCATATACCAAAGAAAGAATACCGAAATGTACCGACGCTGGAGGTGGAATTTGAACTTACGTCCTCGGCTATCTAAATTTATATACATAGTATCTTATATCTAAATTTATATACATAGTAGTGTTACTACCTTAAAATACAACACAATAACGAAGCTTGTTGTTGTTGTTGCGGATCCCATCATTGATGTGTATGAGATGAAGGTGGTTGCTGATTTATTTTGCGTTTGTTGCCCTCTGACGAAGCCTGTGTTGCAGATAAGTTTCCGATGTTTAATCGCTAATAAATTATTTTTGGTTTTAGAAAAAAGTATATGGTAAAACATTAAATTAAATAGAAAAAAAAACACAATAACTATTTCATGCAACACTAATCATAATTATATTTAGGAGCAATATTTATGGTCCTTACATTTAAATATTCGTCATCTCTGATTTGATTATAGTAAACTACATTTTGTAGTGTCTCTTGAATGTATCACTATCTTTATACCTATATACCTACCTACATACCATGTTGCCTACATACCGCTAAATGAAGCCTGCTCGCCGCAAAACCTACATGCGACAACGTTTACTAATTGAAAACACAATTTAGTTTCCCAACCCAGCCGAGTGCAAGGCAACATCTGCCCACTGTGCTCTAATTATCTATATATGCGGTGTCACATGCAAATATCGCACAGCTACACTAATATGTAGGCTTCATTGTGAGTCTGGTGGTCACTTTTTACGCCTTAATGTTTGAGCATTATGACAGATTATTTAAAACTATTTTTTTATTTTAAGATAGTTTGACGTTTTTTCAAATCAGAATCATAATATCTTTTTATTTAGTAATACTTAGCACATGATTAAAACGTCAGTATCTGGCGGCGACATAGACTATCTGTTATAGTTATCATGGTTTGTAAAAGACGACGAAGGGAAGTCTATCTCGCTGCGACATATTGTCCCACCAATCGGGCCTATCAAAAGAAAAAATTAAAAAGAGTTTCAAATTCTTCACACGTTTTACTTAATAATTTGTATTGTAACTACCGTGTTTTAAAAATAGGATTCGATTTAGTAGGATCAAAAGAGATCTCCATTCTTAATATAAAAAATATCTAATTCACCTTCGAATAATAAAATCATATATAAATTCGAATTCCCAAAAACAAATGTGAATGGCGAATCACTCACGGTGAAGAAAAATATAGGAAACCGAACTTTGAAGTAGGACTAGCTTCCCTTTCCCCTTTAAACTACCGCGAACATCGAAATTCAGAAGCTATTCTTTTATCCCAATATTAGTAGGTACCTACATGAATTCCTTAACTTTAGATAATTATGTCCACCGAAAAGATTGTATTCTAAATCTGACAATGCTTCGAACCTATGCTTCGAATTGCTGATGTTTCTGGTTCCTTCTGAATTGGGCTGGATAGAGCAATATGGCGAAGTTATTGGAAAAAAACCAAGTCTGTTTACCTGTTTGGAAATAATGCCTTGTGAACCTTGGCGCCTACTGCCAAACCCCCGCTTGTTTAATCCGATTAACATCCTTATTGAGTGATCAGACTAGGCGTGTGCAAGGTTTACAGGTGCGTTATTTATATGAAATATGATAATGACAAGAACAACTAAATAACGTTGTTGTGTGTTGTAGTGCCTATCACACCAGCAATGCGGAGTGCCGTGGCGGACGCTGTCAAAGCTGACTCAACCAATTGGAACCTTAGACCCCTGTCAAAACGACATGTACTACGGAGATTCTATAACTTTGACATAGTTTTTGAATGGCCAATTGGTTTGCTATACATACAAGTATACTTATAACGGATGAAGTTTATATGTTTACTGTTCATATTTTGACACGAGAATACTAACGTTGAAAATGTTAAATATGTCGATGGCAAGGTATGATCGGATGGAATGACAAGATTTACCTGACGATGTCGCAAGGAAGAGGAAAGGTTTTAAGCACATTCATTCAGCTTTGGCCAAAAGTATTGACCACATTTATTTTATAAATTATTATGAAACCCGATCGTCCAGCAGTGGACTAAAATAGGGTGATGATGATTATGATTATAAAATAAAGATACCTATTTATAGTAACACTTCAACGGATTAGACGAGATATCTGTCTATTAGATTGAATATCTATCCAAATCGCACATAGCTTTAAAAACAGGAAACATTACATATTATTACCACATATTTGTATTAATTGTCAAGACCGAATTAGAATGAGTTGAACCGATTATGAAATTTCCCGTCATGTAGGTAAGTACGATCGCTGCATATCCGGCGCAATGCTTCCGGGTCGGGTGTCAGCGACACAACCACGTGTCTGTATGTAATATGAATCAGTAGGCCTTCGCAAATTTCAGCAATCTGTCTTTGTTACAATACAAATAAGTGATAGAGAAAAATGCTCGAAAACGAATTTAGAAATTCACAGTAGTAGACGAGTGAAGAGGGCCTACGCTAACATTGAAAATAATTGTAAGTTTCGGGTACTTATCTCTGTCGTGCCAATTACGCCACCAGCCATACGCCATAGGGGTGACAGAGATGGTAAGGAAGCCTACCTTAGCTATGTGAATAAACGTTAACGTTCTGGTTTAATACAAGCGGGAGGGATAACACATAAGGTACAAAATCGATATAATATCTAGCTTACACCATAAACTCGGGACTCGTCGAAAGATAATTATGTTGATATATGTAAATGACAGTAGTAATTACCGTGTTTAGCTATTTATGTATTGAAAGGACTTTTTGTGTAAGATAAACATAGTACCTACAGATGTTAGTAAATATTCCTGCCCCACCGAATTTTCACGAAAACGTACGAATTTATCTTACATAGCTTCAGTGGACGGATTTTTATTTTGTTGTAGTTTTATTACATTATCCAAATTTGAACCTTTTTTCAGTTTTTATACTCAGAATCACGAGCGCTTTCGATCCTGATAGAAATAAAAAAGTGTCTCAAAAAAATCCATTGAGTTACTATTTTTCATACACTTTCTTCGACCGTAACTCAGTGGAAGACAAAAAAATGTATGGAATTTTCGGGACACTTTTTTCTGCTAATGAGGACCGAAAGAGCTCACGACGCTGAATAGGAAAAAAATAAAAAAATCAAATTTGGAAAATTTTAAAAAACTACAATAAAATAAAAATCTGCCCCAGTGCAACCTATACTGAAATTCATTATGAAGGCAAACACATCCGTGAAAAACCGAAGGATTAGGATAAGCAAACGTCATTTAAATCGGGAATTTAATTAAATATTATTCGGTCGTTAGGCTGGATGATCATCTGGTTGTATACAGGGTTTACATCCTCGTTAAGTGTGGCCAGGGGATAATTTCATAAATATGAGATATATCAGATTCCAATTTATATTTATAGTGCGTTGCCCAATTAATAAAATTACATTACTTACTTTTTGAAATAAAAGTATCAATATGAGAAAAATTAAGTTTAAACCCTCCCATACATTTAGTTCTTACGATGACTCACTCTCAAGGTAGACCGTTGGTGCCGTTAGAGATAAAACTACTTGAGATTAATTATTTGCACGAGTAAACTATAATAAAATGGTAAAACCACCGTTTATCAGATAATAAAATATTGAAATTTGACTAGACCACATAAACTAGGCTTTCAACGAACGTCGTACTAAATGTATAGGAGGGTTTGAAGTTCATATTAGGGATTGTTCTACTGATCTTATCAAATAAGTTATTAATGTAGTTTCACTCATTAGATGACGCACTTTTGATACCCGTTTGAAATTTTGTAATATCTCTTATATGTACGAAGTAATCGCCTGGCAACACTTTACGATTACACCCTGTATATCCGTGGTCCGATTCAACTCCGACATTTTTTCCATGCCGACCATGGTTTGACGAAGTTTAGTCGCAGGTGCAAATGGAGAGGCCAGATATAAACAAAAAACATGGCAAGTAACATGTTTATCTCGCGCAGCGGAAGGGTTATGTTATTAAATCACATCCAGTTCCGATCGGAGTTAATGTGCTCTTACACGCCACGGTTGGCAGGAAGCCGGGCAGGATGGAAATTAATGCAAAATCTATCTGGGCGACCGGGCATGCTCGGGACTTTTTAAATATGGGAAAGTGGACTGAGATGATCATCATCATCATCATCATCAGCCTATCTTAGTCCACTGCTGGACGTAGGCCTCTCCTATTAACTATGCGTAAAGACGCATTAGGAGGCAAATGCCCATAATCGCCACGCTGGGCAAGCGGATTGGCGATCGCAGTAATGATTAGATTAGATTAGATTCATTTATTTCATAAAAGAGAATTACAGGTTAAATTTACATTAATGTCAAAACTAACAGAATTTCTTTTATGATCGTCAATAATATTCAAAAATAAAAATAAAAATAATCAATCAATATTCATATGTAACAACTATCAAATAAATTAATTATGTTATATCTCCCAATAAGAATCGTCAATAAACAAATGTGTCCACTATAATGACGCTGCTGCCCATCATCAATCTTTTATGAAATAACTAATGGTAAGTGACACTTCAATCCCTTAGTCGACTCTTACGACACCTGCAGGAGGAGTTGGGGGTGGTGACAAATGTATTCTTACTGCCGTCACCACACGGCCCATGATAAACTCTAAAATATCTAGGTATGAGATGATCATACCTAGATATTTTTCTAGCAGGAACGAGAGATTGACAAAATGAAACATCGACATAACTGTTATCGATGAGTACCTACACCCCATTCTCTTAAAGATGTTGATGAGATGAACTTTGTAAAATCAGGTAACCAACAAAACATAGGACCCATTTATGCTTTATTTTTTAAAATTTAATACTTTAATATTGATTATTGCCTATGGCGATGGCGTTAGAGTATTTTTATAAGTCTTTGTTCTTTTCATGGGTGCTAATTAGAAGAAATTAGAAAAATAAAGGAGCGTTTTCAATATGGTTTGCATTCTTATTAATAATCGATATGTTACGGTGCATTATTTCTTTATTAAATATATTTATCGACTACTACAAACTACAACACTTATCGATAACAATTATGTCGATATTTATTTTTTTCAATCTATCGTTCCTGCTAGAAAAATATCTTGTTACACAGAGATGATAATGTGTGGTCTTGACGTTGCAAAAGCTTTTTTTTACATTACTTCAGTTTCCTGAAAAACTAAGATGACCACATCGTTTTTCAATAAATGAAACGGTATATTAGCACCAAAAATTTCCGTAGGTTACGTTCATTAAAACTTTGCGCATCCTTTATCATATTATCACAAGTTAGTTATCGAAATCCAACAGGAACCTCTTAAAGTTTTAATAATAACTGTGATGATAAAGGTCATCACAGTCATCAAAACTTTAGGGCTTTGGATATGCTTTCCTGAAAACCTCTGGTAAATACAGTCAGCGTCAAGTACTTTTTAGCAATCACAGTGGCCAAAATGTTCGGTACACCATTCTAAATACCGAATGGGTACCGAACTATTTGGCTACTTTAGCTGCTACAAAGTATGTGACGCTGACTATACATGACTTTACTTACTACTTGCCCATTTTGTTGGTTTGCAGTTTAAAACAAGATGCCTTACTTCTCCTAAACTTGCATTTTTCACTATCATCCTTGTTTGGAGTTTCTTTAATTTTTTTTTTAAATCTATCAATTTTATTACCTGTCATTTTTAGTTTTTTTTTTGTATTGTAACTTGATATTCAGTATATAGTTTAAAACTTTTGTTTGCATGAAGAGACGCTTAAGCATGTATAAATGGAAGATAGCTGGTACTTATATGTAGCACAGGTTTATACCTATTTTAAGTAACAGCGTAACGAGTTTGGATAAAATATGTACACATGTAAATGATATGATGTATACAAGGTGTAAACCTTTTTGTTCTAATAAACTTAATAAAACTTATTATTTCATCAAGGTTTTTCGCACACGGTCAAGCGGCTTCGGCGGCACCAAGTGTAGTATATTTTCCTTTATTTCTAACTAGATATGTTAGATGCAAGTGTCGGCAGCACCGGTCTCCACTGAATAATGGGCTCACTGCTTCAAGATGCAGAACTAGGGTCAACTTACTAACTAAATGATGTCGACATCCTCCAGGTTGTACTAACCGCAAATCACCATCATCAGCCTTTTTCAGTTCACTGCTGAGCATAGGCATTTCTCTATTATTATAGCTATCCCTATGGACGCATTAAGACCTTCTTTAGGATGCCCATAATATAATAAATAGCCACGCTGGGCAAGCGGATTGGCGATCGCAGTAGTGTGTCCACTATGATAACACTGCCGCTCATCATCAATATTCAATAACCGAACGATCAGTGACAATTCAATCCCTCGGCCGACCTTTATGGCACCCACGGAAAGAGTTGGGATAACGTTACTGCCATCACCAGGCGACCAAAACCGCCAATCAAGCTAAACATAATTGTATTAAAAAGTTCCATAGAAATCTGCTAGGTAACGTTGATCATCCTGTCATGATGCTTAGTGCAACTGGTCCTAGGAAGTCAAAAGCTCTCTTATCCTCGCTAAGCACTACGAATAAGAGAGGACGGAAACGGCGGCTGGCGGCCAAAGGAAATGGACCAGTATTTATTGACGTCAGTGTTTTGCCCTTCCATCACTGCCACGGTTTTTACTAGCATTAGTTACTTTGTGGTCACCTGGTAGGCTATGCGTCCAGCGGCGCCATCAACCTGAGATTAGAATGGAATTGAAACTCGTCTATTAGGTACCTATAAAACTTTGGATCTTTTGCTAGCCAATATATGTGCCAATGTCCCAATTGATGCCAACTTGTTTAAACCCTTAATTTACGATGTCTGTTTGGTAAACCAAATAAATAAAAATAAAATAAAATACAAGAGTATGAATATTACAAATATACAATACTATGAGTTTGATAATAAAGACTAAGCAAAGTGCAACATTATTAATATTTTAATTTAAATACCTTTCACAAAATATTCTGAAAAACTAAACGTATACTATTAACATAACTACCCGATTTAGAATCCCGAAAATATGTACTATAAAAAAATACGTTTTGAAAATTGTACCTACCTTATTATTTATATATTTATTTGAACTGTACCTAACTTATTATTAATACATTTATTTTTGGGAAACAAACAGGCCAAATGAAAACATATAAATATAGTTGAATCAGAAAATACATACCTACATAAGCCACACAGTTTTCACTAAAAACAAATGTGTTATTCAGAAACTAACATTATTACGAATTGTTGTAACAACAATTCAACAACAGAAAGTTAAATACTAAAAACAACGATTATGATAATAATATTTCATATAAATTATTATAAACTCGTCTACCTTATATGAGCAATAAGTGCCTAAGTTTTATACAACCACATCCACAACGACTTCAGCAAAATTTTAAATTTCAGAAAAACCGTAACTATCAAGTCCCAATTACTCTCAAGTACTCGGACCTAATTAGATCCGCGTAAAAACGGCATTATAACACGAATGTGCCGTTAGAGGTATAATCGTCGTGACAGACGGATGTCCTAGCCGTTAGCGCGATATAGGCCGCAGCGGTGCCGCGAGTCTGGGAACATGTCATTATAGATTGCTGCTTTAGAGCTTGCTTCAAACTTGATCAAATAAGTTTTGTTACTATTTTTTCTGTTCATGTAGCATGTTATAGAAAGCCCGGTAAATTATATAAATGATTCTGTAAAAACGAATTCAATATCATCATTTGAATTTAATAAACTCGCCGAAATACTATCATTCAATAATTCAATTCAATTCAAATTCTTTATTTCAAGCAGTGCCCATAAATGTGTTAGTATCTAAGTACAGACAATCACAATACTATGGTTAGTACACACTTACAATTTGTAATGTCTAGTTAATGAAATCAATTTTAATTGGACCAAATTAAAATTAAACTGAAGTTCTCTAAATATAGGTAATAATATTTTTTGTAATGTAAATTGCACATAATTTTGGAAAATTTCTACATTTTAAGGCGAAATCGTGATGTTGTTCTGCAGCTATGTTAAAAGTTGCGTTTATCATAAAGTTTTCGTAACAAAAGATGCTGTATACTAACTATATGTAGTTTTCGTTGGTGTCATTCGATTTTGAATAAGTATACTTTAAAATGAACTTTTCCATCCAACTTCAAAGGTTCATAATCATAACATAGTCTGTATCGCGTTCAACCTTTAACATAGTCCCTATTTAGCTTATTTGAACAGGATCTTACATAATTTTTTACTAATTTCGAATACAGTAAAGACCCAATATTATATTGAAAAAAAAAATTTAGAGCAGGCGATATTTCCACACACAGTATTTTTTTCAAGATTTAGTCACCATGTTATAAGTAGGATATAATACGAATATATACTTATAGTGAACACTGTATTTTAGGTACAAAGAGGTATTTTGATTAATTCTTCAATATCAGGTCCAATATCTAGTCGTAAAATAATAACTCCTAAAATCGTTACGACGAAGATCAATACCTTAAAACCTACATCCGAGTGACTTAACAGCTGCTTGCATTATGTACACACATGCCCATATTTGCAACTCATTGACATTGCCACCACACACCGCATACCACTACAACATTGTAGATTTTTACAATTTTCGTAGAGTGTACCATATTTTACGTTTCACAAGATAGATTTTCCGTAACGCGGTGTATTTAGATACGATGTTGGAAAGGTTAAATATAAAATACTTGTTTTCTCGCGCCGGTCGCCGCGTGGTGATTGGCCATTCATGAAATGTGGTTGAATGAAGCCGCGGGAAGTTGGTGGAGCGAGGCAAATTGCACGCAGCCTCGTTTACGTCACCTCCCATTACTTGGATTGGGAGAAAATTTTAAGACTACCTAGATAAATGATAGATAGATCACAGAATAGTACAAGGTGGCTTCATAAAATTGGATCTTACACGAGATGAAAATATTGATGGACTTAGTCCCGAATTAAGCTCTGAATTATTTATGTGTTGTGAAAACTGCAGTACTTACCTATACGTCTCTCGTAGTTTTATAGTTACAAAATTATTGCTCCTCGGAATTTCATCACAGGGTCAGTCGGAAAAACAAAGTTGTCCACTTGGCAGTGAAAAATTACTTACTAACTTATTTAAACCTATGTTACGATTTTATTGCATATGGTTATAGACCAGGATGCTTAGCCAAGTTGCCAATCGCTGAGGCTTAATAGCGTATCGTAGTTTTCCCTCTCTGTCACTCTTTCTATTAGTGCGACAAAGACCAGTTAGCTACCTTTCATTTACGATTGACGATTAAGCGTTAGCGATTGGCAACTTGTCTAAGTAAGTACCCAGAGAACCTAGTCGTACCGTTAATTGTCTTATCCCAAAATTAGTACATGAATTAAGTTTAGGTATGTCCACGGAAAAGACACCCTGTAACCTAAGGCTTGATTTCACCCAATTTCTATTAGAAGAATATGAATTGTGAAAAATTACACAATTCATGAAGTGGAGTCATTGTAAGGTTTAGGCTCGATTTCACCAAATTTTGATTCGAAGAGTAATGATTACACTCGGATAGTAATGTCAAAACTCCATAGTACATAACTTGACACTAGTATCTGAGAGTAAGTGATATTCTTCTAATAAAAATTCGGGGTCTTTTCCGTGGGCATACCTAAACTTAATTTATGTACTAATTTTGGAATAAGACAATTAACGGTACGACGAGGTTCTCTGCAGTGTTATTCACTAAGGAAACCGCCTTGCTGTCAGCGCTGTGTCAGTGCTGCGGCAGCGTCGAGCCTAAAAATGGTATTCACTAATGTACTTTAAACGACACTAGTGCTCGGCGACGAATGCGGCGTGAGCTGGAACTACATTGCGTCGAAAGTTTGACGTTTAATGTATGAACTTCGTATTCTCTAACGAAAAACAGCGACGAACTCGCCCACAACCTCGCTCACAGCCTCGATTCCTAATGTCAAATCAAACAGCTAGGATTTTAGACAAGGCTGTCTCGACATCGAGCTCGTTGACGAATGCAGCGTCGAATGTGTCAATAAGAGAATAGCATAGCTGGTCTATAATCTTGAAGGAGTACTTTTTAGGTGTACGAGTTTTTTTATTAAAATAGTTGCTAGATAGATATTAATTATGATTCTCATATCGATTCTCATAGTTTCCCAGTGTTGCCAGAGCACATTCCGTCGTCCGTGTCCGTGACCGCAGGTTGTTTTTGCCGGTAACCTCAAATACGTGCCCAAATCATGGACGTTCTTGCTCCGGTTGATGCCTCAACTTTCCACGCATTATGACTTAAATTACGAGTACATAGCTTACTCTTCTAATGTATAATCTCAAATATGTGCCCAAATCATGAGTGTGCTGCATCTCAACTCAGTTACTTTTACGTGTAGGTACCGCGTGTGTGTATTTGTGTTTGCGGCGTGATGACGGCATAAATTTTATTTAACACTAAAAAATCTAAAATAACCAAAGTTCACATACAATTTTGAAAGCTCTATGTGAATGACGCCTGAACTAGTTATAAGCTGACTGAATCGCTAAGCTAACCTGACATATTCTTAATCATTTACAACCATTGAAAACTTAACAGAAGAATTATTTGTCGATAATCTTAACATCCTAGAACCAAATTGCCAAAGCTTTTAACAGCATTCCCCGTTGATTATTTGTGAAAACGGGCGCATTCTGAACATTCCACGACACGTTAATTTTCCCAGCGACGTGACCTATTGAACCGGATGCTGGCCGTGACCGGAAGCCGCCTTGCATCTCAAAATGACCGCGACGAATCTTAGGCGGGAGCATACGGGCCGATGAGATACCGAGCTCAACGACGGAGCATTATCTTTGTTGATAAATCGGCTTAAACTTCGTATACCTAAACATGAATATTAAATGTTATAAATACTAAAGAAAAATACCGAAGTTTGCCTTCGCCGGAGGTGGGATTTCAAAAATAGAACTCAAATAAAATAATTAACAAAACAATTTGAGTTATTCCACAAAAAAACATGTAAACACTAAACTTTATTTAAAGTAAACTATTTCATATAATTATACAGCTCTGGTAGACAACCAATTATTATTTAGAATAACTACTTATAGGCATCCTTTATTTGATTATCGCGTTGCGTATATTAGAAGGTTAAAATATACTATAGCCTTTAAACTCCGTAACTTAGAAACATCAAAATAACATTTCTTGTATTCTGTAAGCAAAGCAATGTCACAAAATAGAAAATGTTTATTTCAATTAGTCATTTTTGGTGTTTAGTATTTCTTATTCTGAAATTTTAAGACGTGCCCTGAAACTGAATGTAGTAACTGGGGCCAACCATGATCTCTTAATGAGATTCAGTAAACTGAATCACATTAGTAGTTCGTGGTAGCCACCCTGATAAGTGTTACCAAAGTAGGAGTATGTTTGTCTTTCGGTGGAAGTAGGTATGTAACTTTTTTTCTATCTAGCAAATTTACAGAACCTTGATTATAAATCTCGATATCTGTCATATACCTAAAACATTTTTTTGAAAACTCGTAACACAACCCTGTACGGTACGGTGCCACACGCATCCGTGTGTCCCGCCCTTTATAGAGCCGAGGAATTTTTCTACGCGACTGCACTCAGAATATTTGGTCAAGACTCGAGCCCACGGAGCGAACTTTTTTGGGTGCCCGTTTTTTTCTCACCGCTTCCTGTTGACTTCACGGATTGCGGATACGAGGTTTTTACGCCATTTAACAGTTACAAAAATAGTTTGAAAAGATGGCTTTTTAGATGTTTATAACTATTTTTTAGGGATTAAGTGATTTTGCATATTCCATTTAGGTGTTGAAACGACATTCTTATTTCGTATTTAGTCTTATTATATTTAGTTGGTAAATTTATATTAGGTATTCAATCTTAAGATCTTAGATACTGCTCTGTAAAAAATGGTATTCTTTGTGATATGATAGGAATTTCGTTTGATTATTAATATTGATTATATGTCACTTCTAAGTGATAGGCAGGCATGGCCTTGTATGTGTATTTGGTTGGTAATGGCTATTCTATATATCTTTTACCTTCAACCAAGTATATTAATGAATGCTCTTTGTCCTCAGGAAAGCTGTACGCAGCGCTGGGCCGCCGCGGCGGGCGTGTAGTCGGCAGTGACCTTCAAACTGGCTCCGCGTCCTTCCGCGTCCAAGCCCTTATGCCAGTAGCCGAGAGCTTCAAGTTCGCATTGGAACTGAGGACCCACACCTCTGGCTTGGCAGCGCCTCAGTTGTTGTTCAGCCACTGGGAGGTAAGGACCTGATTGACTTGTTCCTTCGTCGTAAATTCCTTAATGCTTGTCGACTAGAGCTTGAAGTTTGCGCTGGGACAGAACACCCACACCTCTGGGCCCTCTGTTAGTGTTATGATAAGTCGCGAAGCCAGAGGGCCACGGGGAGGCAAGGACATGAGGATTCTTCAGCTATCTAATGCCTGTCCCCTAGAGATTCAAGTTCGCACTGGGACTGCTGGGGACCCACATCTCAGGCTTGACAGCGCCTCAGTTGTTCTTTAGCGACTGGGAGGGCGTCAACACTTGTTTCTTCATCGGAAATCCTTAATGCTTGTGCTTTAAAGCTTCAACTTTGCGCTGGGGCAGAACACCCACACCTCTGGGCCCTCTAGCCTCGCAGTGCCTCAGTTAGTGCCCAGCCACTGGGAGGTAAGGACATAAATGCTTGTTTCTTCAGCGTTAATTATCTAATGCCTGTCCCCTAGAAATTCAAGTTTGCACTGGAACTGAGAATCCACACCTCTGGCATGGCGTCGTCTCAGCCATTGAGAGATAAGGATCTAAAGACTCCTTCGCCATATATCCTACGAATATAATTATTGACTAATACTTACCCTCTGTTCGCGCTGAAGCTGTGAATACACACCTCAGGTTTGGCGGTGGCTTAGTTGCTTAGCCTTGTTCCTTCGGTGTACATTCCCCAATTCCTGTCCCCTAGAGATGCAAGTTCGCGCTGGAGCTGAGGATACACCTTCGGTTTGGAGGCGCCTCTGTTTCTGTTGAGCCACTGGGAGGTAACATAAGGATCTAAAGACATTCGCTCAATCTTCTAGACTCTGGAGAGTAATGTTCGCTCTGAATTTGGAGACACCTCCGGCGTCTTATTTGCTGAGTGAAGTGAGAACCTACAGACCGGCTCGTTTCGCGTCCTGGCTGTTTTGTATATACTTTTTGGTGAATTATGGCATCCTATGTACCCCTACCTATGTAATCCTACGTAAGCCTACCCGTGTGGCCTGTCTGTGACCTAGAGTTTTCTGTAGAACGGAGGACCTCAGGCTTCATTTTGCGCACTGTTACTTTTTGCAGATCGGCAGCACAGATTTTCATTATATCCCGATTCGATTAGAGTCGTTGTACCTATTATAGTTAGGTACCCTAACCAAAATTGATGGATCCAACTTTTTGCTTATCCTGAACTGTCAGGCGCTACCTATGACATTATCGCTGGCTAGAGCTTTCATAAATATTATGTACCTACTGTGATTAACTATTATACAATTACAATTACCAATATAGGATGACTCGTCAAAAGTTGGTACTGATAATATTGAAGTTGAGCGTATACCGTTAACGTTTCCGATTTTGAAATTAGTTTTTTAGTTCAGTGATTTCAAAACAGAATTAGTCGTGTGCCGGTATTTTCTAAACGTGTAATTCCATATCAAAAAGAAATGAATGAAACAATTCTCATTCCAGGTAATCGAAATAGATCCATTCTGGCGTCCACGCACCGAGGAGGAGTACCTGCAGTGGGGGGAGAAATGGGACGGCGTCAACCGCGCGAAGGCCTACGTGGACTCTGTGCGCGCGCGCAAGGGGCTGGCCACCGACAAACACCTGGTACAACATGCGGAAAAGCAGAGGACACTCTCCAAGAAGAAGTAGAATACTATCGCGATGCATAGATTAGACAGACGTTTGGGAAGAGTGCGAGGTGCGATCTCGTGTTTATACGAGTAGGTAGCTCCGTCTTTTAGTTAAACGTGATATGTTTGCTACCAACCTGTTTTTGATTCTTCAGTATCTTTTACGGGTTTTTCCGCGCATCGTGGCTACCGTTAGGAAGGTTCCTTATAGACCCTACGGAAAGATGTAAGGTACTATCCAAGAGTTTTTTAATGGTGTAAGCAGCTGAAACAGCAGTATTTTAACTTCAAAAGGTTTTTGGCAGGACAACAGCGGCATAAAGTGTCAATTGTAAATTCTTTGTTAAACTATATTTAAGTTACCTTATCTAATAATATTTTTGGTACGTTTATTATAACATGACATAACTGTAAATATATGCAACCCCTAAATTACATAGGTAAGTAGTTACCTACCTACTGATAGGGTACGATAAATAAGATGAATCAAACCATTTCATACCTTAATCATAGCAACAATACTAGCGGCTTATATATTTGTAGCAAAGTTTCGTGATATATTTTTTGTACTTTACTACTTAAACTGGGAAACCAGATACTGATATGACTCATGATACGATCCAATCGAGACAAGTAGAAATGCTAGAAATCCTTTTTGGAGCAATACCTGTACTATTTTTTTGTTTACAGAATACAATTTTTTGTTTAATATAACCGTAAATAACCGTTTAATATAACAGAAATACGGCTTATTAACAGTCCTATGAAAATAGATTTTAGGGATATACCATTATTAAAACTTAGTTTGTCAAAAGCGTTATGCTGTTCTTGAAAATATGTTTTGATGTTTAGACAATAATTTATTTTTAGTCAATACTTGGAAGTGATGTACCTATAAATGCATTAGTGGTTCACTATAAATTTAATAAGTTTCAATACCGTGGCAAATAGAAATAATGTATGGCATTTGGCGGTAAAATACTAGAATGAGACTGTCAGTCTGTTCCCATGTTTTGGATATAACTTATGATCCGAAAGTATTTCAGGTTTGTAAAACACTTGCATGTATTCCTTCCTACTCCATAGGTAGAACTTATGAACTGTAGACGACAACTACTTTTAAGATTTTTGTGTTTATTACTAATAAATATTTATTTTTTAATAACTTGTGATTCTTCCTTTTTTATTCCTCCTGAACGAGGTACCTACATAGGAATTTAAAACCTGTGTAGGTACTCTTCAAGCGTAATAGACGCGTTGCGTTATCGATGCCAGTGCCAAAGCTCTATGATGCGTTGGATTAGATTAGATTAGATTTGGACTTTATTATGAAATTCAATTAACCAAAAATCCCGCACATTTAATATTTTGCAAAAGGAACAAACCTAAATCGGTTCCACTGATAACGGTATGGTTGAAAGAAATGAAACAAGAACATATTCAATAAACTCATTTATCTATTATTTACAATAAACAAACAATAAACGAATCACAACTCCAAACAGATACAGAAAATATCGACGAACATACAACCAAGTCAACAATTCCTACGCTGTAGAAATGAACCAACACAATATAACATTTGCAACACCATAACACATTGCACTATGCCTGTTTGGATTTAATGAGTTATTGCTTATTATTAGTGTGTTTTATGGAATTTACAATATCTAAGTTATAACTATCTCATTTATTTATTTATTTAAGAACAAGAACAATTGAAAATACACAACTCATTAAATCCGAACGTATGCACTTTAAAAGTTAACAGTCAAAATGTACCACGGTCGGTCAAACACACAAGCAAGCACCAGCCTACACCAACCGACAATGGTATATTTTGCCTGAAAACGTCACATAAAAATAATAATCACATCATCCTACCTACGACCTAGCTATTGTACAAACCTCACTAAACTACTTTTTTGATATTTCCACTAGTCTAGTTTTGTCTTTGGCAATATTAATGATTCCTCCCGTGACTCGTGAATGATTGGAATTGAAGCGATCTTATATAACAATAATAACAGACTGTCAATGTACCTGTGCCCTAATCACAACGAGTTGAAATAAAATGACTAAAGTTTTTCGAGTTGGCGAAATGTTTCCGTCCGTGTTTGTGCAAATTTAATTCAACATGTTTTTCTATACTAAAATCTATTCAGCAAGATTGAGCAAATACGGTCAAGTAAGTTGACATTTCACAAATTCGAAAAAAGCCTTAAGCAGTTCTGACCTGATCTTAATTCTTACATTGTTGTTGCAACTAATACCTACAAGAAGACTGCCGTTCTTAAACTAGAAATAAGAATAAGAATAAATTTATATTTAATCAAGTTACAAGGAATACAACTGTTAGCCGGTGCAGTCCAACTAGGCTGAGCCTATATCTTGGAAGTCACCATGTAGATTACGTGCTAAAATTCTAGTAAATTCAGTAAATAACAAAGTAGCTTATTATGAATTTATTACTTGAAAAAAATAAATAAAAGAGGGCATGGTAAGCGTATCTCTTAAGATACATAAATAAATAATAAATAAATATATTTAATAAGCATTTTGTTTTGAGAACGGCAGACGAGTAAACTCGAGTTTTATTTGTACTATCACAAAATGTTATTGCCTGACCCACCGTAGAATTTGTCATAGTAACTAAATAAAAGTCAAATTGTACGACAGTTGGTATAATTATTTTTATAACGTCACGGTTCTACGGTGGGTCAGGCAGTACATTTGTAGTACATTTTGACTCAATGTGATAGGGCAATGCTCAAACGGTGATTAAAAAGGCTTCTACTGTAACAAACTTATTGTTAGGAGGTCAAGATCCAGTGCAGCGGGTAACTGTTTCGTTTACGCAAACTTTGGCACTGCGGTAACCTAGCACAAAGAAATTAGGCCTTCCATAAAACTGCTTCCGTGAGCGTTATTTCACAAAACCGACAGCGATTGGCTAAACACAGATACACCAAGTATAACTAGAAGAAAGCACTTGATTATAATGTAACTAAATGATTAAATAACATTAAAATTCACGACTGTTGCAATGGGCGAGTACACTTATACTTATTTTAAAGGAAATGTTTTAATGAGCTATGTACATATAAAGATATTATAACAATAAACCCGTTTTTAAAAATGCACTACCAATTAATTGTTTTCAGGACAAAACTGTTACTTTTATAAGCCATGATTCAGCTAAAATTATACTAAGTATAATATCAACTTTTCGTATATATTTTTGTTAATAATGGTTTAGTAACTAACTCAAGTAAAAGGTTAATCATAATTAATGAAATATCGTCTACCTTGTTTGTGTATAAAATGCAACACTAAAAAATATATTACACGGCTAGCTATAAAAGTCATATTTTTTGTCCTGAAAATTACAATTATTTTAACCTTTTGAACGCTTTCCCTCTCGCGTCGTGGCGTACAAGCCAGTATAGTCGAGACTAACAAATAGCGAATATATACCTTATCTGTCAGCAGGACAATTGCTTTGACAGCCGGCCGCCATCATGACCGATTTAGGTCTTGGTGGCGTAATTAGGCAGGACAGCACACGACATCTTTAAGGGCGCTTGCATTCAATAGGTTAATCTGTTCAAATTCGACCAAAAAGAAATAGGATATTTTCCGAAATTAGTCCATACTATTGACGCTTATTTTTAGGTTAATGCCTTATTCCAGTTTGTGTCAAATGAAGCTTGCGCTTTGCTTGTATATGCTAAAAGAAAATATTACAATAAGTACTCAAGTAACTCACCGATTTGCACCTTGAGCTTCTTCATCGAAGACTAGAATAACCTTTACTATATAGCCCAAACCTAATTAAACAGGAGATAACATTTCACTATAAAAAAGATAATAAACATGTCGAAAATTACTTAAATATTTTTCACGTTCCCTTCTTAACTTAGGATACAGTGTTTATCGGCTAACCCCAAAAGCTCGCAAAATACCTAATATCCCAATTTGACATTGAGAAATTACTAAGTAATTGAAGAGTTGTTGTTGTTAGCTGACGATTTCATGTTCCGACCTATCGTGGCACAAAACAAAGGATCTACTTGCCGAAGCCAGTTTAGACAGTTTTCACAAAATTTTGTATTTTATGCCACAATATATCATCTGTTATTAACTTTAACATGATTTATGAATTAAATAAATCAATGTATACAAGATTGGCAAGAAATGCGAACACACTCATCCCGAAAAAATTACGATGGCGGTCGGTACGCCAGTACCAACTTTGACTGTCTTTGATCTAATAATCAAATTGTAATAATACATTACAAATGGACGTACCCAGATACGCAAAAACGTTTCAAGCCATAAGAATTTGTAATTTAGATTAAGTTTTAATTTAAGGTTTTAGCTAGAATGAAAAATTCATGTGGTTTGTATCGATTTTGCGTATCGACGTCCAAATATTTGGGCATCGAAAATAATTTCAACCGAGTTTCTCGTGACCAAAAGCAAATTGAACAAATGCGTTTACATTCGTAGAAACCCATTTGTGATATTAATATTTTCTGCGCGAAATTTGTGATTGTTATTAAATTACTACCGGTGACTTAGAGTCGCCCCCATTTAAAGATGACCGATCGGCATTAACCGGTCAAAAAAAACTTCTGTGCCAATGTCACAAGTACGATAAACGTGTCATATGTGTCTTCGGTCGGAAACTTCAACACAGTCTCGCTCGTTTGACATTGACGTAAGAGTTTTGATGAGCTTTTTTTTCGACCGGTTTAAAACGATCGGACATCGATAAATACGGTCGTCTTCATTCCACGTCAATAAACATACACCCTCTTATTCATAAAAGTCTCCTAACTTAAAAAGCCGCTAAGTATTGTTTCTCCCTTTCGCTCTTATATACAGACATACTGATAAGGCCGAAAGAATATGTACTTAGTGGCTTGCTAAAGGTGCATTCAGACCAAACGAGCATTCGATATTCTATCCCCCACTCTACGAAATCAACGAATCACGTTTTGTTCGATCGATTTTCGTAGAGTGGGGGATAGAATCACGATAGAATAGCGAATGCTCGTTTGATCTGAATGCACCTTAAGTTAGAAGACGTTTATGAATAAAGGGGTTAGTTTTGAGTCGAACTTCTAGAAAATCTTGGATAAAACGAATAGGTAAACAACATTAGACCAATTACTTTTAGTTCACCAAGCTGATTCTAAACTATACCAACACTCGTACGATTGTCTGTCTGTGGGAATGTCTGTAGTCCTTACCTAACATTACTAGCACCTCTCTCTAACTATCTATCACATTCACAATTATGTAGACACGGTAAATGCTCATCCATATAATATACCGTGGCGAACTATTGTGTTGGATGTTGTAAATTAGTTGTTTAGGAATAAATAACAAAATAAAATATAATAAATAAGTAAAAAGGAATAATAAAATTCTATTTACAACTTAATCATAAAAAGAACAAAAAACAAATATTTATTCGGAAATTTCTCAGCGAACATTTCATTACCTTTCTATAAATTACTTTTATTTTATAATACTAAAACGACATATGTCAAGAATTATCAAAGTGCCTCTTAATATTTGTCGGTAATTATAGAGGTGAAATGCTGCACTGGTGTAAAATAATAAAAATATTATAACGATTTCTATCAATTTATGACAGACATAATAATATTTCAAAGTATTGTATAAATACATTAAATAGGCTACTTGACTCATTTTTAAAGTTTGTGGTATATTATGATTCAATATCAGATTAACGGAAAAAAAATATAAATATATTTTTTCACGACCTAGAAAACCGCCAAATTATAACTTAAAATTTAAACTTTCGTTACCGCGCGAAAACGATACTAGCCATGTTAGTGCTTGGATTATCTGTGGTGTGACGTCACTCAAACCGAAAACAAACATTTGACATGTCACTTACGTTATGTCAATGTCACAGCAAAGCAACATGCCTATATGTCCATGGCGAATTTCACTCGTATAAGGTTTGACATGAAGTTAGTTTAAGATCCTATGACGTCATATCATGGCCGACACCGTTTTCAGAGAACGAAATTTAAAAAAATAAAACAAATTTTTCAATAAAAAATATGTACCCATCACACACTTTTAATACACCGTAATCGAAAAATATTGATCTTTTCAATAAATACTACAGAAAATAATAATTTTTTGCACTAAATTTGATATGAGTCAAGTAGCCTAATTTAGTAACGGAGAAGTTCATGAATAATGATTCTTAGATTCAGATTTCAGGGTCATTTTAAGATACTAAGATTTAGGATTAAGATTCTAGATACTAGATTAGTTCGACACGGTAAAGTTGAATCTAATTGTGACTATGACGATATACCAAACACCCTACCCTTATCTAAATGTTGTGTTTGACACAAATATGACGTAGACAATGCCTTGCAGACATCCGAACTGGTTACATTTAACCTATACTATCATACATGAATAATCACATATTTATCAATAAATATAACAATATATGAAGGGCTAAGTAACCATAATAAATTAAATTATCATCTGATTGGTCTGATAGAAAATGTAATACTGTAAATCATGTATTCTGCCCTGAAGGCTAAAATAATCCCGAATTATACGTAATATGCTGTAACCTCTGACTACACAATTGATGTGTATGATTTTAGGATAAAATAGCTTCATTTTCTATAGAGAAATATCAAGTTATCAAAGAAACTTTAGACGATTTGAAAAAAACTATTGCACAGTGTATAGAAACATAAATTGTGCGTGCGTCTATTCTTTACCGGATAAAGAAGACTGCAGCACATTTTATGCTCGAAGTAGAAATGCTTTCGAAGTAGAAATAAATAAAATTAATGTCACTAGAGACACATACTGGTTTTAAGAAATAAATTATGTTAATTTACATAAATAAATAACACGACAGTGGCCTGTCCTTAACATAAGCGTAAAATACCACATAATCCATCAGTCTGTCTTCACCGAAAGTGAAGCTTTTCGTATCTCGGCTCACGTTTTCGTGATTTGACGTTGGTTTTAGTTGCAGTTAAAATCTTTTGAGATCACGATATTGCGACCGTTTAAAATTTCGCAATATTATCGTTTTTATTTAACTCTATTTAAACCCGAAAACGCAACTAGAATCTTCCTAGCGTCAAAGATAACTTGGGCCCGTTTTTCTGAGCATTACCGTTCGTAATGTTCTTTTTATAAACTGAAGATAATTCTTCTAACTTCAAGCTACACCCAAATACATCTCATTGATGTCTGAGCATTTCTGAATAACTCTGGCCTAGAATTTATCGATGAAAATTTTACTTCTAACCTTTCCCAAGAACGACGTGTCGATCCTCTAAGCGCCCATTAGAAGTCCTGCTTCAATTGAATATCATTTTAAGATGCAAGTTCATTCGTTTTGCATGAACTATCGGTGCATTCCACGAATGTGAGGCCGTTCTTCGCGTACAAAGAAAGTTACGAATATAATTTTTGGTGTATTTAAATTTTATAACTGTGTTTGTATTTATAGAGAATCCTTGCACTTTCCATACATTTTTAATCTCCTGCCGCCCAGACAGTAATATTTGTCAATGAAATTTGGATTGACATTGTAGGAAATAGAGTAAAATTTATTTTGTTTCAGGAGACCTTTTTATAGGTCTCTGGGCGGCTTGAGGTTAAGGTAGCTGTCATAGCCGTCCCGTTCCCGACAATGTAGACTTCTTCGTGGAATGCCTTATTTCGTATAACAGTTGATCATCTCCATGTTCTATGGGCGGTTAGAGATGAGGGATGATTACGGCCCGTTCCGAGCGAGTGATTAAGATCCAGTTGGAAGCGAAGCCGGCGGCTAACTGAAGGCGGTCTCGTTGGGGACATCGTTCATTGTGGCGTGCGCCATGTCCGTTAGTATGACGCCTGATAATGCTTCCAAGGATTGTCGCACCTGGAATAAGGGGAAAATAATTAGATTACATGTCAAAAGTTCGCTAGATGCGGTTGGCGCAATCTTTAGGGGAGGCCTGGGTCAAAATTCTTTTCGTTGTCTTGTTTCATACCACTCTTGTCACACTTTTAGTTGCTGATTCGACTCAAAAAATCCGGTGCACTTGTGTTACTTTTTCACGCTAGATTTTAAACCATACATCAGAAATTGAAAACAAAACATCATCTCATACAAAAACCACCACTGCGTCAGGTTTTTTAGGGACACAAAATAAGACAACGAAAAGAATTTTGATCCGCCTACGTTTAGCAGTGGATGTCTGTCGGCTGATATTTTATTTTATTTTTATTTTATTTTATTTTATTTGGAGATCCAACAGCTGTTACAAAGACATTAGACATAAAGTATTAACAAGAAGCCAATTATAGGAACTCACAGATAAATCCATTTTATGCTTAACTAAAAGGTATGGTACGCACTAATGCAACCACACATAACCAAAAATAATATTTTCTTCTAATATTAATACAACATAACAACAAGTACTCTAATATGATAAACAAATAAAATAAAAAAACACAAATCAATAAAAACTTTTAGAAGGACCACACGCTCACTCAATGGACTCGAAATATCGCTGCACTAGAATACGTCTCACTTTGGGAATTCTACAGTTGAATACATCAATGTCAAGTTCTTTAGACAACTCATTTAAGTTACGACTGGCTCGCGTTAAAAAACTGTTCTGTCGGTATTTGGAAGTAACATTTTTGATGGATATTGGGGGATGATACCTTTTAGATCGTACGGGGGTGTTGAAGTATAATTGACTTAGCATGATGCGATATCAAACTTACACTTGGATGTGCTGAAACGTAGATAAGAAACGAGTTAATTCCCATGAAATTAACAAAGTTCTAGTTATTTTATTTAGCACCAGTGACTTTGTGACCCTGTTTTAGAGCTCAATCCTCACTTTGGCGACCATTCGTCGTAATTTATTAAAATATCAATAAACTTCCAAATACAATAGTTTGTACTATCGCGTTCAGCGTCGGACAAGCATTTCCTAACGAGAGTCGTTTGTAGACAAAACTCGACGCTAATCACGCCTCTTTTATGACAGCCAATAAGGGTTGTACGTGTACCATGAATCTGACAGCTGTTAGGATCTCACGCCTCCGTAGCGCCGCTTAGTGGCAGAAAAAATACAGAAAACCCTTATTGCGATAGGTTACCTTGGTGAGCAGTAGTAGGTTAGTGGTGAGGAACGCGTGCAGCTCCGAGGCGGATCGACCGTGCAGCCGCGTTGCTCGCCGTATAGTTGCTCGCCCGACGGCTGCGATAGGTTACCTTGGTGAGCAGTAGGAGGTTAGTGGTGAGGAACGCGTGCAGCTCCGAGGCGGCTCGACCGTGCAGCCGCGTTGCTCGCCGTATAGTTGCTCGCCCGACAGCTGCGATAGGTTACCTTGGTGAGCAGTAGGAGGTTAGTGGTGAGGAACGCGTGCAGCTCTGAGGCGGCTCGACCGTGCAGCCGCGTTGCTTGCCGTATAGTTGCTCGCCCGACGGCTGCGATAGGTTACCTTGGTGAGCAGTAGGTTAGTGGTGAGGAACGCGTGCAGCTCCGAGGCGGCTCGACCGTGCAGCCGCGGACCGGCTCGCCGTATAGTTGCTCGCCCGACAGCTGCGATAGGTTACCTTGGTGAGCAGTAGGAGGTTAGTGGTGAGGAACGCGTGCAGCTCCGAGGCGGCTCGACCGTGCAGCCGCGGACCTGCTCGCCGTATAGTTGCTCGCCCGACAGCGGCGATAGGTTACCTTGGTGAGCAGTAGGAGGTTAGTGGTGAGGAACGCGTGCAGCTCCGAGGCGGCTCGACCGTGCAGCCGCGGACCTGCTCGCCGTATAGTTGCTCGCCCGACAGCGGCGATAGGTTACCTTGGTGAGCAGTAGGAGGTTAGTGGTGAGGAACGCGTGCAGCTCCGAGGCGGCTCGACCGTGCAGCCGCGGACCTGCTCGCCGTATAGTTGCTCGCCCGACGGCTGCGATAGGTTACCTTGGTGAGCAGTAGGAGGTTAGTGGTGAGGAACGCGTGCAGCTCCGAGGCGGCTCGACCGTGCAGCCGCGAACCTGCTCGCCGTATAGTTGCTCGCCCGACAGCTGCGATAGGTTACCTTGGTGAGCAGTAGGAGGTTAGTGGTGAGGAACGCGTGCAGCTCCGAGGCGGCTCGACCGTGCAGCCGCGCTCGCCGTATAGTTGCTCGCCCGACAGCTGCGATAGGTTACCTTGGTGAGCAGTAGGAGGTTAGTGGTGAGGAACGCGTGCAGCTCCGAGGCGGCTCGACCGTGCAGCCGCGGACCGGCTCGCCGTATAGTTGCGCGCCCGACAGCTGCGATAGGTTACCTTGGTGAGCAGTAGGAGGTTAGTGGTGAGGAACGCGTGCAGCTCCGAGGCGGCTCGACCGTGCAGCCGCGGACCTGCTCGCCGTATAGTTGCTCGCCCGACAGCGGCGATAGGTTACCTTGGTGAGCAGTAGGAGGTTAGTGGTGAGGAACGCGTGCAGCTCCGAGGCGGCTCGACCGTGCAGCCGCGGACCTGCTCGCCGTATAGTTGCTCGCCCGACGGCTGCGATAGGTTACCTTGGTGAGCAGTAGGAGGTTAGTGGTGAGGAACGCGTGCAGCTCCGAGGCGGCTCGACCGTGCAGCCGCGAACCTGCTCGCCGTATAGTTGCTCGCCCGACAGCTGCGATAGGTTACCTTGGTGAGCAGTAGGAGGTTAGTGGTGAGGAACGCGTGCAGCTCCGAGGCGGCTCGACCGTGCAGCCGCGAACCTGCTCGCCGTATAGTTGCTCGCCCGACAGCTGCGATAGGTTACCTTGGTGAGCAGTAGGAGGTTAGTGGTGAGGAACGCGTGCAGCTCCGAGGCGGCTCGACCGTGCAGCCGCGAACCTGCTCGCCGTATAGTTGCTCGCCCGACAGCTGCGATAGGTTACCTTGGTGAGCAGTAGGAGGTTAGTGGTGAGGAACGCGTGCAGCTCCGAGGCGGCTCGACCGTGCAGCCGCGAACCTGCTCGCCGTATAGTTGCTCGCCCGACAGCTGCGATAGGTTACCTTGGTGAGCAGTAGGAGGTTAGTGGTGAGGAACGCGTGCAGCTCCGAGGCGGCTCGACCGTGCAGCCGCGCTCGCCAGCGGACCAGCTCGCCGTACAATTGCTCGCCCGACAGTTGCGATAGCGGATCCTGCATATTTAAACAATTCATTAGAACTAGAAACCGAAATACGTTGTTGATTATTATCAAACCGGAATCAGAAAGGGATTCGAAAGTACTGTTGACACAAAAACTTACACGATATTTATCAAGAAAAGAGTTGTTTATAGATGTCGCGAGTGATTAATTAATCTATTGTCTGTAAATCTCTGAACTTAAACTACAACTATATTGATTTAACTATGAATATATCCTAGATTGACTTATACACTGTCGTGTCAACAGTACTTTCAAATCCCTTTCTAATCGCGGTTTAATAATAACATTGATATGTTTATATGTTGTTACTACTTTATTGACCACTTTTCGACTTCGTTATCGTGAAATAGAATCTGGGAAGCAAAGAAAAATAAAAGATATAAGAGAATTGGGAAGCAAACTTGGCATAATGTACACAAACCCCCTTATTCATAAACGTTGGCTAACTAATAATTGTTTGTCCCTTTCGGTCTTAACAATGTGTCCATAAGATCAAAAGGCACAAACAATTATTAGCGGCTTGTTAAGTTAGCAAACGTTTATGAATAAGGGGGTTAATCTGCATTGTTTAGGGATTATCAATAGACACAACATACCAGGTCTTGCTGCACGGCGTGCAGACGGTAGGCGAGTATGGCGGCCGAGCAGGCGAGCGCGAGAGCGAGCAGTAACAAGAGCGCGCGGCCGCAGCGCGCCGCTCGACGCGGCAGCGGCGCGCCTGTCAGGAGGGCTGGCTGGATCACCGCTGCACCCACTGGAAACAATACAAAATCTCTTTACAATCAAAATGCTCAGAAAGTGTCCTTTTCAAAGGTACAGAAAGTGTTACCATAGTACTTTTCTGCACGGTGTCGTTGAACTCTCAAGATTGTCTTTTTTTCCTCGCGTAATATATTGTAAATTATGTTTTAGTACAGGTGGTGTACTTTTAGGCTCTAGTGCGAGAAGTGGGTCATTTTACGTCAGGTCCAAAACTTCGGAGGGCCATCTGTACAGTCAAGTGCAAAAATAAGTATCGAAAGAATCCGTTCATAAATATGTTACGACGTTCTTATTACACAGAATTAGAGTGCACTGGGACATATTTTTGAACGTTTTTGTATACCCCTTATTTTGTCTTCGACTGTACTAAAAAAACGTCGTACGAGACAATAATAATACCAATAGTAATGTACTAGTATGATATTTATGTTGACAGCCCACTCTCAACACTTTTATTATAAGGGTACTGTTACTTTTAGAAACACCCAATTAGCGTGACTTTAAAAAACCAAATTGCAGTCAGATTTGTAACGACAAATTTATCAATCTACTAAATACTAGCAGCAATCACGCACTGCGCCAATAAGAGTCCAATAAGTTTCAATAGTCTATCTTATCTTAACGGTAAACTGAAGCCGTACTTGAATGCGAATATGTATGAACCCACAAGCAGAGATACACCGATTGTTAAAGAAAGTCACCTGAAGTGATGATGTCGTCCTCGGGCGAATCCGACGCTTCTAACTCCAGCTCTGACGCACGCATATCCTACACCGAAGAGTTATGATAGCGAGAGTGCTCACCTGAAGTGATGATGGCCTCAGACTCTTTCCTCACCGGCGGCGCTACTGCTGTCGTCCTCGGGCGAATCCGACGCTTCTAACTCCAGCTCTGACGCACACATATCCTACACCCAAGAGTTATGATAGCAAGAGTGCTCACCTGAAGTGATGATGGCCTCAGACTCTCTACTCACCGGCGGCGCGGGCGTGTGTTCGTCTAACTGCAGCTCTGACGCACGCATATCCTACACCGAAGAGTTATGATAGCAAGAGTGCTCACCTGAAGTGATGATGGCCTCAGACTCTCTACTCACCGGCGGCGCGGGCGTGTGTTCGTCTAACTGCAGCTCTGACGCACGCATATCCTACACCGAAGAGTTATGATAGCAAGAGTGCTCACCTGAAGTGATGATGGCCTCAGACTCTCTCCTCACCGGCGGCGCGGGCGTGTGTTCGCCGCCGGCACTACTACTGTCGTCCTCGGGCGAATCCGACGCGTCTAACTCCACTTCTGACGCGCGCAAATCCTGCAATGAGATACATTTTAATACCCTCGAACCAGTGGCGTAACTATACCATATGGGGCCTGTGGCAAATTATTTTGATGGGGCCCTATCAGTAAAAATCGTCACATTGTACTCAGTTTAATTTTAAATTTAAATTCACTGCCTCTTGGGCCGGGGCCCTCTTGGGTCGGGGGCCCGTGGCATTTTGCCAGCCCTGCCACCCTATTGTTACGCCACTGTCTCGAGCTTGCTCTGAGCCAGGACAAACAATCTTAAGGAGTATTAGGTAATATTTAAGCATATAATGAAACAAAACTTTTTCGGCACTCCTCTGTTTAAACGCTAGAAAAGAAAGGGATATCAATGATTTGGTGTTACTCGCAGAAACCATTAGATGGCACAGCACCGCCATCTGTTAAAGGGATGCTCAGAAGAAACTTTAGATATACAATATAAGTTACGGAAGAACAGTGACAGGAAGTAGAATTACGTCATAGCTGATCGCAAGTTGCTAAAATTATTACCTACGTATTTCTAATCTGACTGAGGATCTATGAACCAGGAAGTGTTAGAATTATCGGACAGGCGGTGGGCTGATTGCCTGGGTAACAACTTGATTTGGAGTGTACGGATCAATCCGATTGGGTAGAGTGTATGGAGCTATGGAAGTTTTGTCAAACTGAGAAGAATCCAGCAGGAAACTAGGTAGGTCCGATGACTGTCGTTGTGGCTACATCCAGGTATTAAGAGATTCCGGATGGATAAGAGACAGTTCCTAGTCTGTATACGAGTGGCATACCTGTGGCATGAGTACCGCTTGCTCGTCCACACGTATCATGAGCTGGTAGGTAAAAACCAGCGCCTCGCCTGTTGCTACAAAAGTGATCAAATATAGTGTTCCCTTGGTCTGTACACGAGTGGTATACCTGTGGCGTGGGCGCCGCTCGCTCAGGCACTCGGGCCGCCTTCCACACGTGTGTCATGAGCTGGTAGGTAGAATCCAGCGCCTCGCCTGTTGCTAAAGAAGTGATCATATACCTTTGGTCTGTATGCAAATGGTATATCTGTGGCATGAGCGCCGCTCGTTCGTCCACACGTGTCATGAGCTTGTAAAAACGAACAAATAAAACATGGAAGCCGCACGCCATACTAAATTGCCTTTCAAAAACGGTCCTGATTTTAGTTGACAAATGTCACCCTCTCTTCAATGCATCTAGGTAATGAGTTTCAATGTCAACCTATAAAAACTTAAACCGCCATTTAAAAATAGTGGTGATTGGTCCGACAAAGTTTTGATTGGCTATATTCTATAAACATTTGTCAACGATGTTGCGCCGAAATATGCGCGGTGTTAAGAAAAGCGCTATGTCCTGTCCACCTTGGCACAATTGAACAATTATTTTTGGGGGCAGTTTTGAGCTGGCGTTAGACGTCCATGTTATGTCGCAGGCTTGTAGGTAGAATCCAGCGTCTCGCCTGCATGAAGTTATCACTGTATCTGTATGAAAGTGGTATACCTGTGGCGTGGGCGCCGCTCGCTTAGGCACTCGGGCCGCCTTCCACACGTGTGTCATGAGCTTGTAGGTAGAATCCAGCGTCTCGCCTGTTGCTCAAGAAGTGACCATATACATGCCTTTGGTCTGTATACAAATGGTATATCTGTGGTGGAGCGCCGCTCATTCGTCCACACGTGTCATGGGCTTGTAGGTAGAATCCAGCGTCTCGCCTGTATGGAGCTATCACTGGATCTTTTTTTATCTGAAATAGGCTTACTCATGGCCACAGACTAGCCAAGGGCAGAGACGTGGCCTACGATGGAGTGAGTTTGCCCAGAAGGTGCCTATTCACCCTTGGCTTGAAGGTTGACGGGTTATATGATCTCAATATAGACGCCGGCAGGGAATTCCACTCCTTGGCAGCACGCATAAGGAAAGAAGACGCAAAGCGCTTCGTACGAACAAATGGAATATCTACCAAGTAAGGGTGGAACCCGGCCGTACGTCTAGAATTTCGATGGTAAAATGGGGATGGCGGAATAAGCTCATGAAGCTCTGTATGAAAGTGGTATACCTGTGGCGTGGGCGCCGCTCGCTCAGGCACTCGGGCCGCCTTCCACACGTGGGTCATGAGCTTGTACGTGGAGTCCCGCGACAGCAGCGAGCCGAACACGTGTCGCTCGTCGCGCGTGCACACGCCGACCGCGTTGGGGATGATGCGCGCCACCTTTTCCTTCGTGATGCGGAGCACGGACGTTGTTGGTATTAAGAGCTAGAATTAAAATTAAGCTGGTGAGATATTTATCCTATAATAATCGGCTGCTTTATAGGATTCTTTAATCAGCCTCACATCTTGTTTTTACGGAAATCATGTTTCTTCTGGGATACCTGTCTACAGGTTGTAATCGATAAGTGTTTACAGGCTATAATTCCGTAAATATGAGAGATATCAGAAAACTTTAACTCATATCGAAAGTACGTTACCCAACAAGTAAAATTACACTAATAATTATTTTGAAATAAAATCAGAAATATCCCAAATATTAACTTCAAACCCTTCCATACATTTAGTAGGTAACCGTTCATTCAAAGACTAGTTTAATACGAATATTTTTTCATTTAAGAATAAATGTTAGATTAATTATTTCATAAACGGTAGTATTATTATAACGAATTATATATAAAGAATCTCTAACAGTTTTATCTCTTACGACATCCGACATTATTTAAGGCTGTAAATCGTCCTACTAAATGTATGGGAACGTTTTAACTTAATATTTTTAATATTACTTCATCTATTTAGAAAAAGTTATTAATGTAATTTTATTTGTTGGGTAACGTACTTTCGATATCAGTTAAAAGTTTTCTGATATCTCTCATATTTACGGTATTATGGCCTGTAAACACTTATCGATTACACCCTGTATAAGAGACGGGTAGCCGCAAACAGTTTCTTCTGGGCTATATGTCTGTAAGAGATGGGTAGCCGCGACAAGGCCTAGAATTACTGTCAAACACAAGATGCGCTAGTGCCGCAGGATACTTTACCAAGTTGTTCCGTGATGTTTCGGAAATCTCTTTCTAATCCAATTACTTTTAAATGCTCAACTCAAGAACCTCTGTAAGTACTACTACACATTTTTTTGCTAGCTATCATTGAGCAATAACCATTTCAGATTAAATAGAAATATGGACACGAACATTTAAATTCCGTTAATGTTGTAATAAATCTCGTAACTGTTAGCAATTATTTATGGAACTAGCCTAGATAAACAATATTTTTAAACCTTGTTTTAGATTACTGACGCAACCGTCAATAACAAATACCGCTGACCTAATTGAATTTACCATAAACTTCGCATCCGGGCACAGTGGGCACACGTGCCTAAAATCGGCTTACACGACTAAACTGCGACCTACATCGGTAGCTGCGACGGCACGTTTTATGCGACGATGCACTTACGCGGCTTTGGGTGATCAAATTCGCTAAGCTGGACTGACAGGATTCATAGATTATCAAATTTATCAATGTGAAGCGTGTGGACAATAATATTAAAACATTATGAATACTAGAAGCTAAATAATATTATTATGCGAAGTTATGGTACCTAAATAAAATTAGGTCAACGTTAATTTGTTATTGACGGTTTCGTTGCGTACATGAATTAGCGTCTTGTAGTTTGACGAAATATTTTATGTTAAATACGTGCTCTCTTTTGAATATAAATAGGAATGGGTACCTATATAAAATATCAAGGGACAATTTTACACAATTCCATAGTAAGATTAATTAAGATATTTTGTGTTGAGGGCCCTAAGGACGGCGAATATTTAGATAAATACCTACGCAGAGAATGCAGATCTGATTCCGAATGCTATTCTCTTCTAACTATGCTAGTGTTTATTACGATTCTTAGATAAGGACAGATAGCTCATCTTTTTAGAAACAATTAAAGTAGGTTGTCATTCATTGGCTTTATACAAAACCTAAATGAGACGTTAAATGCATCTTCGTTAGTCCTTGACAAGTCGATATTCATTTTATTTATAAAACCGATAAAGGACGACCTACTTCGATTGTTGACTGAGAATCAACAATAATTAGTTACCTTTCGAGCAAACGGCAAAAATATTTTACAACATTGTGTAACTAATCTAAAAGAGCTTGTTCGTTAATCTATGACGTTGCTCTAAATCTATAATTATATAATTAAAATTCTTTGGTACCAGTACCGGAAGTACTACAGGTTTACAATAACAGGTAAATATTTACGCGAAGATTGTAGCCTGGGCACGGAAATTTTTCTTTACATCCATTAGGAATACGTAAATACGTGACATAATAACATATCAATTTAGGCGCAAATAAAAGGAAAGGTCACACGTAGCGTGTTTTAAGGTACTCGCGGAAGCAAACATCATGTCATGCGTGTGTTACTGTGTTATATTAACGCAAGGTCTTTAGTAAGATGTTCTATTAAATTGGGCAATGTATTGAAAATTCATCATCATCATTCGTTTGGTTTTCAAGATAACTTAATTTTTGTTGCACGAAAACTAGAATAACGTTTAATAATTTATAGGTCTGGGTATTAATTGCAATAATTGTACCTATTTGATGGCACTACATTAGGTGTTAAACCATTTCAAATAGGCAATTGTAAAATTATAATCTTGTTTCAAAAAGGCAATAAGATATTTTTGATTATGTTTCAATTTGATAAATATTGATAATATAAAGAAATTTGTTTTTAGTTTCCATATAATAATGACAAGTGTTGCAAATAGCGTTGATTGATACGATAACATTGATAACCAAAACGCACTAAGTAACAAATGCTTACTTGAATAAAGTTGGCATTTCAGGACAGATGTAGTGAACATCTTTTCTCTTGTCTTTTAAGGGAAATGTCCGAATTTATCTTTATGTCCCAATTAGCTTCAGCTTCGGTGCAATTGATACTGGAGTTAATTGTGACAGCAACACGAATTCGGACGTTTCCGTGAAATGCCGAACGAAAAGGATTTTGCACTATATTACATCTACATCTACCGTCGAAAATGTCGGGAAAAATCACTCATTACATCTATTTCAATTTACTTTTCCTGGGTGACATCGCGTTGTCCTGGTGATAAGTGAACATGAGACCTAATTGACATTGGTTTAGAGGATAGAGAGAGAAATTAAAGTGGAGACTTTCATTATTTTTTTCCGTTAAAATCCGGAAAACAACGAGCTGTTTTGAAAGAAACGAGATTTACGAGTAATCCGGAAATTTTCGACGCTAATTACATCTGCACTGACATACGATGTTGCTAAGAGTAGTGAGTGTTGATTGTCAACAGACTAGATACACGAGACACACTAACCTTGGTCACATATCCGAACACGTTGGAGTAGAAGGCGAAGTAGTTCTTGGTGATGTAGAGGTGCCCTTGCAGCAGCAGGTCTCCCACCAGAGCGCATGAGTAGTCTGTAATCAAACAAGACATATTCAAATGCTAATGGGTATTAACGTTCGAGCATGGTCGGGGCACATCATGTCAAACTAAATGTATATGCTGTAATTATGTATGCTCGGATCGGACAGTGTGGGGAAATCCAAAATCAGAGTGAAAAAGTCTGACCTCATTAAATTTCTGTAACTTTTGTTAGCTCGAGATTGGCCAATAGCATTGTAAAGAAAGTGATGACTTCCAAAGTTATGTTTTTCCTTAAGTTTAACCTTTCAATAATTGTTGGGTAATGTAAAGCTACAGCAAATCCGTAAAAGTGTTGTGTAAATATACACGGGTAAGTTATTATGAGGTTTCAACATTTTTCTATAAATAAAACATTTATTTTAGAAATCCGAGAGTTTAAGAAGTTAAATGATGTGAGTTAACTGAGGTACATGTAAGCCAAATCTCTGTGTTTTTATTTTGCAGTAACATTTGGGTGTCCGGTCCGTGCCTTAACAAACGAGTACCATGATAATATTCGATATTTATTTAGACTAATAATAGACTAATCAATGATCAAACACACTGATTTAACCAATTTTATGAGATCTATGTTAAAAGTACCTATACAAAATGCCATTTATCTTCAAAGTACTTAAATCAATTTTGAAACTACCCCATACAAATTTACATCGCGAATTGCCTATCAATCATTATACCAACTTGTGTGTATAGCCGTTCCGTTTAAACTACTATTATAAAGTCGATCTGATTAATAAATCGATAGTTTTGACGGAAAAATACAAATCAATGCACGATTTTAGCTAAGCAATATACCTCCCTCAAACGGAAACTCGTCGACATGTGTATACTGCCAGTTCTGACTTACGGAGCCCAAACCTGGTCACTTACCGAGTTACAAAAGGTCAAGCTGAAGGTCTGCCAAAGAGCCATGGAGCGCAGCATGCTTGGAGTGAAACGGATTGACCGGATCCGTAACACTACCCTGCGTTCCAAAACTCGCATTGTCGACGTAGGAGTAAAAACCGCCAGGCTGAAATGGGACTGCGCTGGTCACGTTCGCCGAATGCATCCACAGAGGTGGGCAAAACTAGCTACCGAGTGGATACCGCAGCGGAAACGGCGAATTGGTCGGCCCAAGAAGAGATGGTGGGATGACCTGGATGCATTTTCCAACAACTGGCCAGAAATAGCCCTAAATCGGGAAGTTTGGAAATGTAAGGGGGAGGCCTTTGCCCAGCAGTGGGACACAATAGAGGCAACTTAAAAAAAATATATATACAGGGTGGAAAGGGACGACGTTCCATCCCGCTACCGACCGAGTCTACCAACCATTACGATCAACTTTCAGTATGGGACCAACATCGAAATATTGAAAAAAAAAATGTACCCTCTCATACAAAGTGAGTGATTAGTTAGACTTCAATAGTATGGAAAAGTCAATTTTCCATTTACGCTTTCGATGTTGGTCCCATACTGAAAGTTCATCGTAATGGTTAGTAGATTCGGTCGGTAGCGGGATGGAACGTCGTCCCTTTCCACCCTGTATATATATATATATATATATATACCTATACTTGTTTTAATAACTTTGTTTCCGCATATTTATAAAATGCGTCATTTGAAATAAAACACGCCAAATCTGGGAATTTAATTTTGATGACGATTATAGCAATTCTGATAAGTGCTCAAATAACAGAAACATCGCTCACAGACATTAGTTTATATCCATGTATTTTGCCAATATAGATTAAATATTTGATATGAAATTTAATTAATTTGATTGTATTATCTCCCATATTTTTCATTACACCGTAGTGAACATTAATTGCATTCAATTAGTTGCACGTGTGGCTTTGTCAATCCTTAGCCAGCGAAAAATTCTACACAAACGAGCTATATGCACGATCGGACAGAGTGATTTTAAATTCTTCTTCTTTGTCGTTAACACTCTTACCAGAGTGTTCGTGGTCATCACTTCAGCTGTTGGTGGCAAGCTTTACAACACGTCGCCACTCCTCTCTGACGGCCGCCCTCCTCGTGCATTCATGAAAATGATGACGAGCCATTTACAGCCGCCTTTATCTGGTCAATCCACCTCATAGGCGATCTTCCTCGTAGCCTGGTTCCCTCAATCTTTCCCTGGACCACAAGTCCATTTTAAATTACGACCGTAGAAAACCGACATTTAGAGCAAAACCATGCTCTCATATTGCATTGCATACATATAAGTAGTGCGTGCATCTTGCAGCTCGGTTATCTTCGTATTTCCGAATTTAAACGAGTGATCGCTTCCATATCCGCCAATAAAGATTAAAAGCCTGTTTCACTTCTACATCTCCAAATAAAATATACCTGTCAGATAAATGTTGGCTGTCCTTTTCTAACAGCCTGGGGGAAAAGGATAGAGTTAATTTTATCTATGACGGATATATTGTAAATTGTAAACAGTCCGTGAAGGTGCGTTCAAACCAAAAGAGCATTCGCTGTTCTATCCCCCGTTCTACGAAATCAACCAATCACGTTTTGTGTAACAATCGAATTTCATAGAGTAGGGGGTTAGAATAGCGAATGTTCGTATGGTCTGAATGCACCTTCAGGCTGAGTTGCACCTAACCGTCGATCACTAACCGTTTCTCTAACTCGTATTTGTTCTAGTTCTAGCCAACTGGCTACATTGGTCTAATTAATGTAGTTGAATACAGACCCTGGTTGAAAAGAATGCGATATTGAATAACAATAGACAGCGTTAGCATAAATCTGCTCTTGGCAGTCAATTATAACGGCTGCGGGCTTAATTAATGGACCATAGCGGTGTCAACGAGGATTGATAGAATACGCATTTACATAAAAAAACTGTTTTAAATTGTGGAAACATTACAGAAAAATAAGTACGCACGAATTTCTGACCATTTAATATGGTAGGTAAAACGCTGATAAGGTGCAGATTTGCCACTTCCATTTTCATGTAATGTTGTATATTTTGGACCCATAACCTAACATCCAAAGTTTCCTCATTATCTTTTGTTTAGGTGTTTAGGTAAACGTCCTTACACCCATTGAAAATATTTAGGTACTACCACCCTACAGTACAAAGCACGGAAGGCCTCATTTAGTAACCACTAAAAAGTAGCCACCCATTCAATACTTTTGCTTAACCTTCCAAACCGTGTCGATGCAAGGACGTTGCTGGGCCATAGAAAACCCACCTACAAACAGAAGCAAACTCAATAAACTCAGTTGTGCCTTGCTTCTGTGTCCCCGGAACCCGCAATTTGCTGCCCTTGGCTGTGTCTCACAGTTGGGCACTCGCTCCTCAGGCCCGACCTGCAGATAGTGCCGCTGGAATTTCTGGCTCAACTTGCTTGGCTGTTGGCAGCGACTGTCTTCACACTCCACACGATCAGAGATCACCACATCTACTTATAGAAGGACAGACGATACTCACAGTTGAGCACTCGCTCCTCGGGCCCGACCTGCGGAAAGTGCCGTTGGAATTTCTGGCTCAACTTGCTTGGCTGTTTGCAGCGACTGTCTTCACACTCCACACGATAAGAGATCAACACATCTACTTATAGAAGGACAGACGATACTCACAGTTGAGCACTCGCTCCTCGGGCCCGACCTGCGGAAAGTGCCGCTACAATTTCTGGCCCGACTTGCTTGGCTGTTTGCAGCGACTGTCTCCACACTCTACACGCGTCTGAGATCACCACATCTACTTATAGAAGGACAGACGATACTCACAGTTGAGCACTCGCTCCTCGGGCCCAACCTGCGGAAAGTGCCGCAGGAATTTCTGGCCCGACTTGCTTGGCTGTTTACATCGACTGTCTCCACACTCTACACGCTCAGAGATCACCACATTTACTTATAGAAGGACAGACGATACTCACAGTTGGGCACTCGCTCCTCGGGCCCGACCTGTGGAAAGTGCCGCTGGAATTTCTGGCCCGACTTGCTTGGCTGTTTGCAGCGACTGTCTTCACACTCTCCACGCGTTTGAGATCACCACATCTACTTATAGAAGGACAGAGGATACTCACAGTTGAGCACTCGCTCCTCGGGCCCGACCTGCGGAAAGTGCCGCTGGAATTTCTTCTGGCGAGACTTGCTTGGCTGCTTGCCTTCCGCCGTCTCCACGGCGTCGGTGGGCACGCGCACGGATGGCGCGGAGCCTGACAGCGGCTTCACTACATGTCTGTCAACAATGAAAACTTGGGTTATTCCTGGTAGTCCAGCTTAGACTATAAAAAGGATCAACTTTAAGATCGATTCGGTAGAATACTTGTCTAGCGCGTATGCCGCTAAACCAATCCTAGATTTGACTTGCGTAACCAAATCAGATTTTTTCCATTTTATCATTACAATATTTTTGCGATAGAGACATGCATTCGACTACTAGTTTTATAAGATTTCTAACAGGGTGAGCGGTGTTAAAAACTTTCTTTCGAGTGAAAGGATCAAAACATCAAAATATTAGTCGCCTAAAGACAGATTTTAATGGAAAGCAGGATAACTGTAGCCATTAGTACCAATAATGATAATAATTGGATTTCAATATCAGTGTCATTGCGTGTTTAAACTCCTATAAAGGTCGCAAACATGAACAGTAAATAAAAGCTTGATTGTTAACGCTTAACCAGCGGCAATCTTATCGAAGTAGGTATGGTTAATTTGTTGCGCGACCTTTGCAGTCACCTCGCCCGTGGCCCGGTGTGACTGATTGAAACCTGTTTCTGATTTTATTGTTCTCCGAGATTAGTGTCAGGTTATTTACGATATTTCGCGTACGTCATTAAATACTTTAAATTACTATCTACTGACGATGAATAATTAACCTAGAAAAAATCGCAGCTACGTTGGAGCAGACGACACTAAAAACTTACACAATAAATTGGTAGAATAATATATTTTTAAACAATAATATTTTCAATATTCTTTAACTATTCTTACAGGTGCACTTACTCTTACTTGCAGGCACATAAATTAATGGTTTATTACCTACAAGCCTGCCTGAAAATTAAGCATACTAACAAAAACCAATTTTGAACAATTAGGTTAAAAATAGTGACAATTGAAAAAGTATAGTTGAAGGAAACAATAGAGTCCATCGATTGATTAGCCGTGGGATTACCTTGTATTTTTTCTAGTCTATGCTAATTACTGATAATAACTAATAACTTAGCTTAGCTGCCAATTTTCCGGCAGTATATTACGTCGATGTGTATGTGGATATTTAAAATATCTACTATCTACACATATGCAAAGAACAAAATAAATAATAAGTACCAGCCACAAAAAATTAAATTCAAAATAATGACGCCTGACAAAACAGCAATGATTTGAGAGTTCCATTATTAGCTTTAGCCACCATATTTATTTTATCCATAGAGCTCATGACCTGTGCATACTAAAAATTTATTGAAACTACTCAATTATGTTTTCGTAATCTGTGTAAACATGGTTGGTACACAAATCGGATAGAAAGAGTAACTATTTGTGGATTTTGTTATGTGATTTTTAATAAGAAAACAATAGGCGTTCTAGTTATATTATACATATTATACAATAGATACAAATAACGGGTAAACTTCAAATTCGCCATTACTCTCCAAGTATAAATCATTTTAATTATTTACAGGCTAAAACGACGTAGTATTGAGATGCCAAATATTATTAACAACCAGGAATTATGTTTTAGAGACCAAACTATCAGAAATAGAAAGTTATACAAGTATATTTACGAGAGTAATATTAACGGACTTCGGAATCGTCTCGTAAAGGCCAGCCCGCCGTAAGTCTAGTACTAAACTGGGTTGGCAGTAAAACAAACACATCGGTACAGTTCTTTCAAAAGATAGAGATTCCAGTTAAGACTTACTTTATAGTCAAGGAATAGGTCACCTAGAAAGTTGTGGTCGGCATATAGAGTATTCTAGAGCAACAATGATAAAGTTAGTGGACCTGGGGCAGACCGCAGAAAATGAAATCAGACCAGCAAAAAGGTAAAGATTTTCAGTTCGATGTGTAACAGAAAAGAGTAGCGGTCATAATTCTTATTCCATTCATTTATATTTCGTTTCGTCCGTTAATCTTTGACTTTATTAGTTAGGAAACGACAGAATTGTTAGATTTTAGGAGAAAGAAAAATAAACACCGATATCTAGCATTACCATTAGTACTACCTAGATCCAGGTATCTATTCCAAAGTTATGATGATAAAACAGCAACAAGCTAAAGTCACTTCCACTCCGTCGTCACGATGCTTGTAACGGACTTGTTTATAGCTGAACACACCTGCAAACAAGACAGTTTCCGTGCCACACTGACACAATGATCGATTGGCTGTTATGAAAGCACCTTTATCATGGCAATACAAACAAATTAGTGTTCCGAGCCGATTTGCTGGTTATCGGGCAAGGAAACTGTGTGTCGCATTTGTAAAGAATTGTGTCTATTGTTTAGATAAATCATGTGTAACAGATAGCAATATAAAGACATTTATATATACCTATGCCACTTTAGTTTATAAAGCAGAAAATATCGCTGGAACATAATTAATTTTCTTAACGCTTAATAGGGTTGAAACACCTAAATTTCTTTGGCTTTAACCAATACAGAATAAGTTTCATAATAAGGTGGTACATTTATTACCATTGTCCTTTTAAGAGTTAAGGAAAGGATGACGCAGTTTTGTAAACTACGCACGGAAGAGGAAATCCTCAACTCAATGTTTGTGGCGCCAGGGTAATAAGTATGTACGGTTCATATGACAGAGAAAAATCGAATGTTTTCTTCTTAGTACAAGAGTTTCTAACCAACGCATCGCATTTTTACTAAAGGGGACCTACTGCAGTTTAATATACTGGATTTTGCTGGGGACGCGAAATGCCATAATGCACTGTTCAAGAGTAAACATATGCACAAAATCTGTCAGTTTTCTGCACCGCATAGAACTTTTCTACACGGTCTAGGTATTTACAGACGAGATTGTCTTTTTTACTACCTAAAGTATTGTAAAATATTGCATGATATTCGTCGTGAAGGCTTTCAACGCTTGTATCATAAATATAACATAACTTTTTCGTGTAACAACTAAAAATTGTTGAAAATCCATAATTTGAATTACAATGATATTATCTATAGAATTCGAGACACATCCACGTTTCAACTTGCTAGGGTTTACTAGGAATGTTAGTACTCACCGCCTAAAGAGAAATACTCCCATTTTCTACACGAGTGACACGAAACGAACTGGAAACCCACGATAACGCACTGACCGAAAACTCGGGTCGCATTCGGTTTTATGCAATATTCAGAAAAGTCCTCCACGAACAGTGAGGTAAAACAAATCTTATCATTATGAAAATAAGGAGTCTGGATGTTTAAATGCATAAAACATTGTATGACGTTGGCGACTACGCAAGTAGTTGAATTTAAAAGCGTGGTAACTTAGCATTTTGGGACGAGCAGGGAATTTTGAATGGGGATGAAGGTAAATAGGTCCGCAACGGGGTTTTGGAACTGTTATACATGCACATAATCCGGTGTCCTATATCGGCCGTCCGTTATTTCATACATGTTGCTGATATATGTATATTTCTAACAGTATTTGCCTTAATTTTACCATAATGATTCCAGGCGACGTTAGAATGATATATTTCTAAAGAAGAGTCTACAATAGGTATAAAACAGGCATTTAGCTTAAATGCTAGCATTTAAGTATTACGTTTTGAGGGAGTGCAGGTTATTTTAATTTTAAGTTAGGGGGCATATTTAAAACCTTGGGAACCCCTATTCTAAAACTTATTTATTAAAATTTAAATGCCGAATGCTACACAGGTACTGCAAAAGCTGTGATTATTTAGGTACCTATCTTACCCAGCGTGACGCGCTGAAGGCTAGATTTACCCTTGAAAGATTTCAGACTTACTTTTTTCAGGGTGATTCTGTTTTAAGTTGATCTTCTAATAGCTAACCAATTAATCATCTTCTAATAAATGTACCTGTATACCTTCTACCTTTTATATGCACAATTTGTACCGTTTAATAAACGACTGCAATGCCTCTATACACGGTGCCCATGAGGAAGGGGAAAAAAATCAACAGCGAATGGCTGACCAAATTTGAAGTTAAAAATGTCATATGAAGTTTTCTGGATTAAGTCTATTTTAAGAGAAAATTATATTTTTTCCTAAAACCATTTTAGCCCGTTACGCTATGATAAACGCATTTTAGGAAACGATTTTGTTACCATGTTGTCTTAGTCCTGTCACACTTAGGTAATTGACAGACATCAAATGAACAAACAAAATCTTTAATTACCTAGCAAATAAAAAAAAAATTTTTAAAGTGCATTTTTCGCGAGTTTCATTAATAAAATCCTTTTTTTGTGTATTGAGGCATTCAAAACATCAAAAAAAACTTTTTTTTTTGCAGATTTGACCAAAACTCCCTTAACATTTTTTGCTTCTTTTAGTCTCAGGAATATGCTGTTAAACTTTTTGCCTTTCCTCACGGGCACCTTGTCTATCTAATTATAGTAGCTATTTATAAATACAGTGTGAGTAAAATCCCTTATCAAAATATAGGTATATTTATTTAATTAACGACACGGGTAAATCCTAACATTCATAACAATCAAAGCATGGTATTCTTACCCATTTTCATGTCCGCCACCTTCTCCGCTGGATTCCTCGGAGTATTCAAAGGACGCGTTGTCCACCATTATAACATAACTGGCAGATAGTTAATTCAATACACACTACCCGTCACACATTACGATTTGCAATATTATTTCACTTGCCACTAGAACTACAAGACCGTTACAAAATAAACTTTAATACGTTAAGAAAACAGGACTCTTTTCCTCCGTGGAGAAAGTTCTTATTATATAATTATCGGTAAATATTCAATTAGCTTCATTAAATACACGCCACTTAAAAAAACTCATTGACACACATATATTTACGTCAAAAATAATATCCTAATTAAAATATTTTCGCTCCGAATACGTACTGCGAGAGGCTAAAACTTATACACACTGGTTATAAAGCGGGTGTGAAGATTACGATACGGATAACAATATCAGGAGTGTTGATATAAAAAAAAAAAACAAAACTTGATAACTAACACGCTACAAAGACGTAAATAAAATCAATGACCGAATTTGAAGAAATACTTTGAGATAATAATGTGATACAGTCATTATAACCGAACGACTGTGATACGTAAATGTGACCGGAGAATGGTGTCTCAGAGAAATCCGAACAAAACTGATAGTGAAATCGCTAGCTGTATAATATTCCAACTGATTATTGAGAGCACTTTCCATTAATTCGCAACTTCTAATCAAAATCATGTGGACATGGATAAATGTCACCAGACACGATATGGCCTCTATTGTGCTGGCATAGCGGTCAAATTGTGCGGTAACACTGTTGCCAATTGTAATGATCATGCCAGTCTTGATAATAATATGATGATGTAGATATTCTAGCTATTGCGAGACGTGGTTCAGTGCTAAACCCTACTGGTACACAGTAAGATACATACTTAATTATAAACTATGAGGTCGACGTACCAACGAACGGTGCTGCATAGGCAAGACAGCGGAAAATTGTATACAATTATGCAACATTAGGATACCCCTCGCAGTAATCGTGGGCCAAATAAAATGTATTTTTTTTCCTAAATTGAAATAGAAGTTATCGCCATACTATTGTGAAAAAGTAGCGAAACATCATTGCCACATTGATATTGCAAGCTCGCCTAAATATTATCATTATCCCAGTTCCCAGGCCAAAGTTTGTATCTTCTTCGGCAATGACCGAATTCTGACATCATATATTATTGAAGTAATTGATTATTGAATGTATAAAGTTGATACTTCACGTGCAATCAAACAACCACGTCGTACCAAAGAGCCGGTAGTCGTGTTGACATGAGAATTGATAACATCCAGATGTCACGAGGGTCATTATTTGAGTGTTTTAATCGTCTTACTTTCGGGGAGGATATGTGTGTTTACACGTAGTTGGTTGCAGATGTTGTTACTCTCTGATATTTTGGTACTTTAATCGAATAATTCACCACCTGCAGTATGTCCACTACGGAACTAACGCTCTAGTACATTATAGTAGTGGTAAAGTACCTTTTTCTCTTTTAGATTTTTATACGCATATTTGGTAACACGTCACAAAATCAGAGACAAGTTATGAAACCAGTTCGACTGGATAGGTTACCTTGTAACTGTTATGCCAATAATACAGTAAATTCTTCGCGTGAACGTTAAAGCTTCAAACGCCTAGATTCAATAGCCATCTAGAAATAACTTGTTGGGTGGTATTCTTTATTACGATTGGAAGACATTCGATAAAATCACGTAATACACATACACATTTGCTAAACCAAAATAATTGTAAATAAACACATCCTAGACTAGGCAATACCTAGATTAAACTGACAAGACCGGTGTTTTGCAAATGCTGCGGAAAACCAACTTTAGTATATACTAAGTTATATATCGAAATTATTCCTTTAAAGAGTTACCAAGTCAAAAAAGTATCAATGTGTATTCGCGAAACAGAATACGTGAAACGCATAATTTAAATTGAAAAAGTACTGTACAGTTGTGCACAGTCCGCGCTCGCGAGAATAACTGTCGCACCAATAGAAACTTAGGTATTACACGTATCTACATAAATATAAGTACCTACCTAACTACAATATTGATACGCGTATCGACTGCTAGCAATTTATCGGAACAACCGATAAGATAGTAGGTACGACAGTAAAACTAGAAGCGAAGTATTTGTATTTCTTATTCAAATAAAAAATAACGCAAATCGAAGATGTGCCAAACGACCTTGCGAGATGCAAATCATTTAAAACCTAAGAATAAACCTCACACGATAAAATTACTTTGAAGTGAAAAAATACTTGACTATAATTAATTTTGCTTGATTGATTGATCAATTGATCATTCGCCTAAATATTCGTTTTTATCTCTTCCCTTAAAAAGTACTAAGCAGTATATTTGCGAAAATAAGACGCACAGTAACACAAAGTACAAATAAACGGTATA
>JALPQI010005420.1:0-36040 GCA_025490895.1 Thaumatotibia leucotreta
TGATACCCACGAGGCCGAGTCGCCTGGTTCCGCCGGCGGGTTCCTCGCAGTGCGGAGGTTGCCACGTGGTACTGAGCCGTCTGTCACCCCACTGCCGCCACCCCCACCGCATGCTGGTTTGGTTTGCCGCAATTAAAAGGTCAGACGAGCCATTTTAAATCTCTCGTAAAGGCGCCCAACTTAAAACTATTGATGTGAACTCGATACATTAATACCTTAGTAAGGGAACAAATAAGGCCAGAGTATATACTTACGTTCTGAAAGGACCCCTTTCTTACTCGCACTTTCTACCAAGCTAGCCGGCTTAACCATCCCTGTATTTAACCTGTTGTTGAGCATCTTATTTAAGCTAAATTTAACAGGCCCACAGGGCCACCGTGTATAATCTTACCTTTAGACTGTAACAGAAAAGTAGCAAGGTTTTCATTCAAAGTTATACCCCGGCAGGAACCCCCTGGAAAAAAATCTTGTAACAGTGGCGCCCAACGTGGGGCCTTTTCAGTACAGAATTTTGGTCACTTGGTGTTAGCCAAAAGTATACTCTGGTCTTATGCTATTACTCTCTTAGATATTCTTCCTTTTACCATAAACAGAAATTTAATTGTATTGTACGGGGTGTGTACTTTAAACTAGTATTATAAACAAAGGTATTGGAGTATTACTTTTAGGTGCAGTTACTTGTAAAGTTTTGTTGTGAACTGACAGCAATTTACAGTGAGTTCTCTTATATTATTATTATACAAAGGGCTTTTGCAATTAAAATTTAAATTTAATATTAATATTAAAAAAATTGTTTTTCATACAAAGTGTAAATTTAATAAATACCTATACAAGGGGTCATACATACAAATTAGATATAAAATATTAAAGTTATTCTGTACCGGACAACTGTACACAGGTTGTTCCTTTTTTTTAATTTATGAATGTACAGGGTGTAATTGCTTGCTTAAAATTTTGAAAATATACAGAGTGTAATTGTTTGACAAATTAAATTCAAAGAAAGTTTATCTTACATTTGTACCAGACAACTGTGTCCTGGTTGTCCTTGTTTTGGTTTTGAGAGGGGAAACAAGCAGTGTGTATTTTTTCTAACAATTCAAAATAAAACATTAATTTTATATCTGTGACGGACAGGTGTATACAACGTGTTACTTAAATTGTTTATGATAAATAAAGTTGAAGATAGTTAAGTATCTTATAAGTAGTTATAATGGAAGACCGTCCTATTAAGTTTGACCTATTGCACAAGGACGAATTAATTTATGAAGTGTCTTTGAGGGACGCCGTTCCCGCTGACGATGTAAAAGGATTGAAAGTGCAAGTGAGAAAACTGGTCAAAGAGTTGCCGTCGGACCATATCGCTGAGTTTGAGGGAGACCTTACGCAGGAGCTTGCCACTGCCCAAGTTAAATTGGTAGAGTTAGAACAGTCGACTGTTGCCGCTAAGGCCCCCATTACCTTGAAGTCGCTCAACCGGATACAGGCTCTAGGTCATCACCTGTATCATCGGCTTACTAGGATCAAACCGGAGGAGTCGGCGGATGTTGCTTTACACTCTTCGTTAACGGACCGCCTTATGCGGATTTTGGATAAATTGGATAACATGATGTCGGTCTTTGAGTCCTCTCGTTCCAACGCAGGTTTCGATGATGCCAGAGAGGGCCATACAGCAGAAAGCCGTACGGAGCCCTCAGCTGCGGAGGTGTCTTCTTGCTTCAACAAATATCAGACGGTTAGCTCCTTGAATCTTAAGTTTAATGGTCGTACTTGTGTGAAGGCATTCTTGCAACGAGTCGAGGAGCTGGCAGCCTCGCGCCGTATTACAGAACCTAGGTTGTGGGCATCGGCTGTGGAACTGTTTGCTGGTGATGCATTGTTGTGGTACCGTGGTTTACGAGATGAGGTGGCCGATTGGGATCAACTCAAGTCTGCGTTGTTGGAGGAGTTTTTGCCATTTGATTACGATAGGCGTTTACTCAAAGAAATTAGGAATCGCACTCAAGGTCAGAATGAAAGCATTTCTACTTACATTAGTGTAATGCAAAATTATTTTAGTAGGTTAAATGTACGGCTGTCCGACCAGGAAAAGTTTGATATTGTCTCGATCAATGTTCGTCCGGAGTATATAGTGCCCCTGGCGATTCAGTCGATTTCTTCATTGAAGGACCTGAAGAGAGTGTGCCGCGTGCTAGAGGATAGCTGGCAGCGCGCAAATGCATTCGTAGAGCCTCCCAAGCCTTCTTCGTCGACCTTGGCGGCGGACTTAAGTTTCAAACCTACCTCTCGGTCGAAGGTGGATGCAGTTGCTACGGTGGACTCCCCGTTTTGTGTCCGCTGTCGGGTTGACACGCACAGTTTGAGGGACTGTCAGTCCAAGCGGATCGTCTGCTTCAAGTGCGGAAAAGCAGGGGTAACGTATCCTGATTGTTCGAACTGTTCACCCCGCGAGGTGCCTCCCGTCCCTACGACTTCGGGGTCAGGGGTTCCAAAAAACTAGTTTATCCGAACCGTCGTTTCGCGAGTGCCAACGATATTGAACGTGGGAACTCTTGCAATTTGGACAATTTTGATGTAGATACCCTCGGGGTCAGTCCTGACTGCCCTGATTACCCTCTTATTGTTAGTACATTAATGTCTCTTCCTGTGTCGGCGGTTCGGAACCGATATTATAATAACGACGAGCGTCCCCACATGTCAGTGGAGATCCTCGGTCGGTCTTTTCGTGGTCTACTGGATTCGGGTGCTGGGATAAGCATCTTAGGGTCTAACTTTCACGAGGAGTTCTTGGCGTTAGGCGTACGGTTGGTCTCCGCTACGGATGGTACACATGTCACGGTCGCGAACCGTACTCGGTCGAGAATCATAGGGTGTGTTTACTTGACGGTTATAGCCAAGAACTTGATACGAGAAATTAAATTTTACGTGATACCGGACGTGGGTAGTCGCATAATTTTTGGGGTTAACTTTTGGAAGGCGTTCGATATTGCCCCCGAACTCTTCCGGTTGTACGGGAACCAGGTGCCGGACCCTACCGTATACGAGGTAGTGCCCGCAAAACACCTACAATCTTTTCAGGAGCTGCCACCCGAACAACGGTTAACGGCGACGGACCTTATACGCCGTTTTGAGGACATTTCTTTTGAGAAAAGGGGCTTAGGCCGTACGCATTTGCTTACCCATATCATTAATACTGGCGATAGCCCTTCTATTAAACAGCGTTATTACCCAATCTCGCCACACCGACTTGTCGAGCTTAACCGACAGTTGAATCAAATGCTGGAGCAGGACGTGGTCGAACCTAGCTCCAGCGCCTGGAACAACCCTACCCTGTTCACGGCCAAGGCTAATGGGGAGTTGCGTTTCTGTTTGGATAGTCGTAAATTAAATTCAGTAAGTAAGCATGATGCTTACCCCTTACCGTACATATCTCACATCCTGGACCAGCTAAGGGATGCGAGGTTTCTGTCGTCGATCGATTTGAAAAGTGCGTTTTGGCAAATCCCCTTGGATGAAGCGTCGCGTGAACGCACGGCCTTCACGGTGCCAAAACGTGGTTTGTTTCATTTCAAGGTCATGTGTTTTGGGTTAACGGGAGCGCCTGCGACCCAACAGCGCCTGATGGATAGGCTTTTCGGGCCTGAGCTCAGTGACAGGATATTCGTGTACCTGGATGACATAATCGTAGTGAGCCGCACTTTTGAAGAGCATATGAGATTGCTTGCTTGCGTGCTGGACAGGTTAACTGCCGCGAACTTAACCATCAATTTCCAAAAGTCTCAGTTCTTCCGCAAGGAATTAAAGTACCTCGGGTATGTAGTGGACGAGCGAGGGCTGCACACAGACCCTTCGAAGGTACAGGCCATCGTGAATTATCCAGTTCCCACCAACCGGAAGGAAGTAAAAGCTTTTGTGGGTACAGCCTCTTACTACCGGCGCTTTATAAAAGATTTTAGCGTGATCGCGGCTCCTCTCAATGCCCTGACTAGTACCAAGAAGAATGCTCCCCCCTTTGCGTGGTCCGAGGAAGCCCAAGACTCTTTCGACAAATTAAAGTCTGCGTTGGTCTCAGCTCCTACCCTTGCCTGCCCCGATTTTTCGAAACCTTTTATTCTGCATTGCGATGCCTCCGGTTATGGAATAGCGGGCACCCTTACACAAATTATGTCTGACGGCCTGGAGCACCCCATTGCTTTCGCAAGTCGTTCCTTGAACCCCGCGGAGCGTAACTACTCTGCGACAGAGCGAGAGGCACTCTCTCTAGTTTTCAGTGTTGAACACTACCGACCTTATTTGGAGGGGGGGCCTCGTTTCAAAGTTATTACTGACCACTCTAGTTTAAAATGGTTCTTTAACCTGACTAATCCCACCGGCCGGTTGGCTCGATGGGGCTGCCGCTTATCGCCTTACGATTTTGAGATCGTTCACCGTAAGGGAAAAGAACACGTGGTCCCAGATGCTTTGTCACGTAGCGTACCTGTGATGGAAGTCCGCTCGTGTGAGTGGTACAACCGGCTCTTTGATAAGTGCGCGCAATCGCCAGCTTCCTGCCCTAACTACAATATTCAGAATAATAAACTATTTCGGTATTCTAAGAGCAAGTTTACCCTCTCGGACGAGTTCACCTGGAAGGAGGTAGTACCTTCTGATCAGAGGCAGGAAATAATTCGAGCCAGTCATTGTGAGGAACTCGCGCATTTAGGAGTGTTGAAAACTTACCGCCGGATCTCCCTGAACTATTTTTGGCCGTCCATGTACCAGGACGTTACTGATTTTATTCGTGACTGTGACGCTTGTGCTGCTTATAAAAGATCGCAAAAACCCCCCGTCGGTACTATGGGTGACCCTAAGCGCTGCTCGCGTCCCTTTGATACCCTGAGTATAGATTTAGTGGGCCCGATGCCCCGGTCGCGAGCCGGGTACACCTATATCCTGTCCGTCTTGTGTTGTTTTTCGAAATACGCAATGTTTTTCCCGTTAAGGCGGGCCGTGGGAAAAACTATCGCCCAGCGCCTAGAAGACGATGTGTTTCTCAAGCACGGAGTGCCTCGCACCGTGATTGCGGATAATGCCACGCAATTCACGGGAAACGAGCTAAAGGCTTTATTCGAGAAATACGCGATACCTCAAATCCATTTCACACCGCGTTACTGTCCCCAAGTTAATACTGTCGAACGATACCATAAGACCTTAATTACCGCTGTCTCTATCGCGATTCGGGATGACCACCGGGCCTGGGACCTGGCTCTGCCGAAAGTACAATTCGCAATGAATGCCACGGTCAGCGAGGCGACTAAGTATTCTCCGTTTTTCTTGGTGCACGGTAGGGAACCCGTAGCTGGCGGCCGAGTGTACGGCAAGGACGAGGCGTCTGACTTGGACCTGTCGATCGTACGACCCGACCAGTATGCGGACTCTCTCGGCAGATTAGGGGTAGTGTTTGAACGCGTGAAGGCATCCTTACTAGAGGCACACGATAGAGGGGCGCGATACTATAACCGTGGTAGACAGTCTTCGGAATTTGAGGAGGGCGATGTAGTAATGAAAAAAACCTTTCCCTTGAGCGATGCTAGTAAATTTTTCATGGCCAAACTCGCCCCTAAATTCCTCAAGTGCAGGGTAATTCGCAAACTTTCGAAGCTAGTATATGAACTGGAAGACTTTTACACGGGTAAGAACCTAGGTTCGTGGCATATCCAGAATTTGAAACATTTTAGGCAGGGCGATCCGGCTCCGTTCTCTCCAAGGCAGGACGCAACTGACCAATGCCGCCCCCCCGTGACAGACTAACCTTTAGGTAATTTAACTTGGCTAAAAGCCACTTAACCCACGAGCGAATGCTGGCCGCGCAGCCCGTCCTCTCCGGAGTTCTCGCTGCGTCACCAGTATTCCCGTGAAGCTGTGTTCTCGAGGGATATTCGCTGGGAAGCTTTACCTCGAAAACACTGTTCTTGCCGGCTCTGGCCGTTATGTTATTTAAGCGCCCGTAGTGGCCTAAAGTGGGCCGCCGCGGAGCGACTTACTTTATTAACCCGTTGTGTGGATAGGCGTTGCTTTACGTTCGAGTCTCGGTGATAATAACCTCCGAAACTCTTAATGGCTTGTTGTGTGAATGTGGCTTTAAAGCCATACAATCTCTTAGGCTAGTTTTGATTTGTTTTTCTATTGGTCTAGCGCCACCATTTCCACAGGAGCACCTGGTTGATGGAGCCATGTCCCTGTGAGGAGATTCGATAGGGAGTGTGTTTGGTTTTAACCATTATAAGTGCGAAGTCTAGTGTACGAATCAGCTTGGCCCCTGGTAATATTCAAGATATTGTAAGAAGATGGACTCCCACCCTGCGCGATCATTAACATATATTAAAATTGCCCTCACCGCCTGCTCACCCTCCTTGCCTGCCCTTATCCTCCCCCCGGCCCAAACCCGGAAACCCTCACTAACCATGCTAATATCTTAACCCTCGCTTATTAACTGCTTCATGACGCAATCAACTAACGATAACGCTTCTGCATCCCGCTAGTCCCCTCCCTTCCACCATCCTCCCTTCCTATTCCCAATTTTCAGACCATAGAGATTCTCACCAGATTAATATACATTAAAATTGCCCTCACCGCCTGCTCACCCTCCTTGCCTGCCCTTATCCTCCCCCCGGCCCAAAACCGGAAACCCCTACTAACCATGCTAATATCTTAACCCTCGCTTATTAACTGCTTCAAGACGCAATCAACTAACGATAACGCTTCTGCATCCCGCTAGTCCCCTCCCCTCCGTCGTCCTCCCTTCCTTTTGCCGACCATAGACGTGAGTGAAAAAAAAAAAAACTCAAGTTCATTAGACCGATACAGGATAGTACAAAAGCGCGACACGCGTGGGTGTGGGTTCGTTTGGAGTCTTGTGTACACTTTAATGTTTTGTGAAAGTTCTGGAAGACAGCTGGGGGCCAGCTGAAAATTTTGCCGGCGTCAAAATTTTACCCGAGTAGGGATGTACTGTGATGTGTAATTCTGAACCCATCGCTCAAATCTATTCGGTCGGTATAAATCTAAACGCTACCACTAGCGCCATCTGGTCGGTACTGGCGGCGACGCTTCGCCTACCTAAGTGCTGCCTGGACAGCGACATCTGCCGGGTACGCTGAGCGTCGCTAAGCGGAATTAAAATATCGATCTTAATAAAATTTCATAGGGTTTTTATTAAATGTCGTGTTTCAGTAGGTACTATTTGTTTAAATATGTTGTACATGGCCAGATACTAAATTGAAGACTTCGTTGTTCAATAGTTGTTGGCAGGTGTTTGGCTACATTTCGGACCGGACACTTCCGCGCCGGAGCTGTCAGTGGCGTATTTCCGTGCCTCATTTCCTTTAGCTCCTTTTGCGAGCCGGCAGCCATTATCCCAGGCTGAAACTATAAAATAATCGGCAGTTAATTGCCTCTGAAGTGAGTATTTTGGGGAAGAATACGTTTTTACTCGTGGTAGGAAGTACCTTGGTTAATGTTCGGTGATTTTATTTCAGCTGAAGAAGTGTTCGACGGCCGTGGCTTGCACCTGCTCCACGCGGTCGCTGCAACCCAAATAGGGGGATTTTTCGGCCCTCCTAGCATTGACATGTGCCGCACCTAAACCGCCTTACGCTGGCCACTTATCTGCTGGAGGTAGGTAAACCCTTGAGGTCTGAATTCTCACTAAAGAACTAAAAAAATAACCTCATTGTGTACCCCCCGGATAATGTAGGCCCGGACCCACTTCGCCCCCACTCGTTAGTTGTGTCGGAGTCATGCTATATCCTTTGTGGTTTTATTCCAGGGTCGTAAGTTTACCCCTACGTCATCGTGATACCCACGAGGCCGAGTCGCCTGGTTCCGCCGGCGGGTTCCTCGCAGTGCGGAGGTTGCCACGTGGTACTGAGCCGTCTGTCACCCCACTGCCGCCACCCCCACCGCATGCTGGTTTGGTTTGCCGCAATTAAAAGGTCAGACGAGCCATTTTAAATCTCTCGTAAAGGCGCCCAACTTAAAACTATTGATGTGAACTCGATACATTAATACCTTAGTAAGGGAACAAATAAGGCCAGAGTATATACTTACGTTCTGAAAGGACCCCTTTCTTACTCGCACTTTCTACCAAGCTAGCCGGCTTAACCATCCCTGTATTTAACCTGTTGTTGAGCATCTTATTTAAGCTAAATTTAACAGGCCCACAGGGCCACCGTGTATAATCTTACCTTTAGACTGTAACAGAAAAGTAGCAAGTGTAGTGAACAATAAACGCTGGTTAAAGTTATATGTGAGGTTTTCATTCAAAGTTATACCCCGGCAGGAACCCCCTGGAAAAAAATCTTGTAACAACGTACAGAGCCTAATTGAATTTAAACCCACATTTGTACAGAGCTTCTCTTCGTTTATTACGAATGTTAGAAAGGGACGGGGCCACGAATTCGGCATTATTGTCTCTCACAACTACAACACCGACCAACGATTCTAAAGGCGATTAATACGCCGACTATTCTATTCGATATTTTCTTGCATACGGTTTTATCGGGTACAAGACGGGCGTTCAGGCGACCAACAATCCCATAAAAATGTACCCGGGCGCGCCCACCATACGTTAAAGTGTAGGAAAGAGAGCACTTTCTTTTAAGTATCGCATTCTCTCCCACAACTATTGCACCAACCAGCAATCCTATAACAAAAATACACCCCGGCGCGCCTGCTAAGGTTCTTTCACACGTACCTAATTTAATTTGCCTCGATTGTATGGTGCGAATGTATTACCCTAGTTGCTATCTTAGGGCTCATGCATAAATCATGTGATGTTTTTTTGGCTACTTTTTGACCCCCCCCCTCCCCCATGGTGATGTTTGGTGAGTTTCTTGGCTACACCCCCCCCCCCCTAGCAGTCTCACGTGTATTTTTTTCATGCAACTTTTCACGTTCGCTAGCCGAAATTGACAATATTTCTTAGTTTGTTCATCGTAAAAAAATACACGTGAGGTCTCCTTGGACCCCCCCCCTCCCCTACCGTGATCTTTCGTGATGTTTTCTTGGACCCCCTCCCCCCCTATAGGACCTCGCGTGATTTATGCACAAGCCCTTACGTATAGTGAAGACACCTGCTAAAAGATCTCAAGTATAATTGGATTGCTGGCACTTAAGCTTGTTTGTGGACCAAGTGGCGATACATATGCAAATTTACGCTTCTAAATGTAATTAGATTTCTGCTTGGATATTGTTTTGAAAAGGTGGGATGCAGGTGGGAGAATGTTTTTGTGAGTTGACTTAATATTGAGTGAGTAAAATAATTTTAGGAGTCCATATTTTTTATTTGCATCTTCATCACAACTGTTCGGTGAGTGTGTAGTTCGCAGGCGATACGTGTCGTAGGTGCGTTAATATGCCCGTGGGCAATATTGGATTTTCATACAATATTACGTCACAATAGTAATTATTGTAAGAAAAATGATATAGCCGTATGGTGACGGGAGTAAAAATACATTTGTTGCCACCTCAACTCATCCTGCGGGTGTCGTAAGAGTCGATTAAGGGATTGATTATTGAAGTGTCACTTTGATAATAGATTGATGATGGGCAGCAGCGTCATCATAGTGGACACATTGCTGCGATTGCCAATCCGCTTGCCCAGCGTGGCGATTATGGTCATTTGCCTCCTAATACGTCTATACGCATGGTTAATAGGAGAGGCCTACGTCCAGCAGTGGACTATCATAGGCTGATGATGGGATGATGATGAAGTACCAGCAGACCTAGCCAAGATACCATTCTGTAATCGTATACTATCGTATACGACTTATCACCAAATACAACAACAAATAAATGTATGAAAATAACAAATTCATACGAAAACTCACGAAACCATTTCCATACATTATAATGCTCACGTGACTTATCGCTTATCGCATACGATTGCAGAAATGGCACCTTGGATAGGCCTTCAGGGCAGCATAACTCACGGTAGTGGACACTGGATGCTTGGCCAAGCCAAGTTGTAAAAGGCTAACGCTTAGTAGCGTGTCGTAGTTTTCCCACTCTTTCATATTAGTGCGATGAAGATAGTATAGTTCGAGAAATATAAATTGAATGTTTATTTTTACTATAATGTAGGTAGAAAGTTACCAATTTATATTTCACGAACTATACCTATGCATATTTACTGCTTACTACAAACTTCCTCTGTATGTGGTGATGTGGTGTCCAACACAACTTGCTACCAATATTTACTCTCAATAATTTTGTTGTGAGCAAAATTTAACATCATCATTTTTATGTTACGTAGTTACATTTTGTGTAACAACTTTTAGCACTGAACGACATATTCATATTTTCTATGAGCGATCAACAATACCAACCTATTTCATTTGCATTTGCTCCCTTTTAAATACCACTACAACGTACACCGCATAGTTTGTATGACTAACTTTCATATTTTTATTAAAGCCTTAACTATTATTGTATTGTATTCTGGCCATTTTATTCGCAAATCGACATCAAACGTGCCTATTTTGCGTGCCAACGCTGGCCCATTATTTGTTGGGGACTTCACATACACCCTTGAATTTCTTCTAAGGTGCATGCAGGATTCCTCACAATGTTCTCCTTCACCGTAAAATACACTTGTCAATCAAATGATATGATTAATGATGTCAAATGATATTTCGTACCCAAGTTTTTGAAAAACTCATTGGTACGAGCCGGGGATCGAACCCACGACCGCTGCGTATTAGCCGTGCGTTTTAGGAGATAATCGCTAGGCGATAATATGTTTTTAACTAGAGGACCTTTACATCTCTAGTAGTATAGATATAGATGCTTAATAATATTGTGAGCTTGTACAATAATAATTATTTTTGTTTAATATTATGATCCTTTATTTATTTCTCTTTTTTATAAAAATGTCTATAATAATCATTTTTTATGGAATAAATTCTGTAATGCATGTTATTTTAATAAGATGCATTATTATACTGTTTTGAAAAAATAAGTACACCTGAGTTTCTTACTGGTTCTTCTCAGGAACGGTGTAGGGCTTGAACCAGTAGTAGATTTCTTTTCTCTCTCTTGATAATGTCAGACGATTCGAAAATACTTATTAATAAGCTTACTTGAATAAAGAATAGTTTGACTTGACTTGATAAATGAGTCCCTATGACAGCTCAAAAAATGCCACGAGCATTGCGACCTATGGATATATCTAATGGAACCTACCTAACATGCCTAAGCTCAATTTGTATTTGTAATCCAGTGAGATGAAGCCTGATCCTGTAATTAATCCCACTTTTTGCACACACGAGGGTAATTGCGCGAAGGAGCTGCGCAAGACAGGGGGTTATTAATGGGGGTAAATGGGGGTATTTACAGGTCATTAACCTTCGCGCCCCTTCAAGACAATGCAAACTAACTTCGATCAAACAGGCTGTTTAAATGAGACAAAGCAAGGTGAGATAATATAGCGTGCTGAAACTTGCCGCAAAAACGGTATACCGTAAAACTACCCAAATATAGTCCAAAAGTTCCCAACTATGGTCCTAAACTAAGTCAAATATCTTCGATTTAGTGTAATTATTAGGTATATTACTGACGCAGTTGTTACACATAGTCTCCTGATTAATGATTTAAAAACTTAGAAAAAACTAAAGTAAAAGATTTCCATTGATGCTTAATTACGAGTTGAACTTGTAGACCATAGTTGTAGTAGGACTAAGTACCTATAGTTGTATGGTGTTACGGTACCTATATCATTATAAATATTGGATTATACCAAAGACAAATCTACCAAGATCACCAACGTCCGAGTTGGGAATGGAACTCACGTAGGTACTCAGCTTTCGACGGCTGATTGATGCCTGTACCGCTCGGCCACTCGGTCTTAGACCACCAGTCAATTTTATATAGTATTAAATAGTGTGACTACTTGGCAAAAAATAGAAAACACAAATCTAAATATTTAGTCAATAAATAATTTGATTTGAGTTTTCACAATCTCTCTTTCTCTTTCTCTGACCCTGGCCTGCTACCACGAACACCGAAGTTCGCAAATTGCGGGGATTTGTGTCTGTCACTCCAACGAAGGCGTCATTAGAGTGACAGAGAAAAATCCCCGAAATTTGCGAATATCGTTGTTCGCGGTAGCAGGCCTGGTCCCAGCTCATTAGTTGTGGTCGGGCCTCATTATGTCTCGGCGCCAAGACGCTCTGTCCCGGGTTGTTGTGGTTGGTGACAGTTGCTTGGGGTCTCTCTGGACATTGGACCACCACGTGGCGGGAGGTCTTCCTCTTCTGGGTGGATTGGGGATATCGAGCACCTTGTGGACCTTTATTTGAGTTTTCACAGTAACTTCAGAAAATAGATTGTTGAATAAAGGTCTAAAGTAAACTACATTCGCCATCAGATATATCGTAGCGTCTCGAGAATTCAAAAATATCTGAACACGCCTCTATCGTTATGGCAATAAAGACGTGTTCAGATATTTATGAACGTTCCGGACGCTACGATATATCTGATGACGAAAATATCACGATTATTTGAGTGGTAATATTGTGGGATTTAAAATAGTGACTGAATAAGCTTTTAAGGGGATCATATTTTTTTACATTCTGTATACAGTGTGTGGCCTACAACCGGGGCGAAAATTTAAATGGTGCATTAATAAGCTAAGTAACAATCATTTCCACATAAGTATAGTCATAATTGTTTACGACCTGCGAATCGTACTACGGGTATCCGGAAAGTTTAAATCATTATAAATTGTAATGCCCATAATCGCCAAGCTGACCAAGCGAGTTGACGATCGCAGTAATGTGACCATAATGTATATCCTGTACGACATTTTAATAATATTTGTCGAAGTTTAAAACCAAACGACGATATTTCCTATAACGGCTTCAGCACTATAATTATTCCTGTCCCAGTTATAATTAGCAAGAGCAACAATTATTTATTTACTAATTGTACTTGCGCTCCAAGAAACTAATTAAAACCACGAATAATTATCATGGCTGTTAATTCAATTGCGGGAAACAAAAGACGGTGGATTAAACGAAACAGATTATTTTTCTGCAACGATGTCGTTTGTCAAAGCGTTCTTGCTGTTTCGTTATGGTAGAGTAGACTTTTAACCAAGTTCAAAAAGGGAGGTTCTCTATTCGACTGTATTTTTTATGTATGTTACTTGATATCATAAATTCATAATAATCATGGATGAATCAACACATTTAATTACTACATGAAATGAGATAATTGTAAACAATAATAATTAATTCATCTTTACTCTTATTACCCGGGTTCTCTCCCTTGTTCAATATTTCGTATTCCAATAGTATCATTATATGTACTTTTTTTTTCTTCGTTATCTGTTATTGGAGCATTCCATGAAAACGTGTCGTAAGCGACACTGTCTTTTCAATACTTTTGAAAAATTAAATTAGTAAGCCGAGTTACAGTATAATAATAACATATCAAGGCTTTAAGATTGACAGTGTTTCCTACCAACTAGCATATTTTATTAGGGTAGCTACCACAGAGCACGGACCTCTTTAGTGTGTAACCTTAGAGATAGAGGCGGCTTTGGCTGTCATTTTCATAGAAATCGACCGTGTCAGGTAATTTTGACATGTTAATGTAAATAGTGTAGTGGTATGGCTCGATATTTTTATCGATAGATTAAAACCAACAGTTATTTGACTAAAAATGTTACTTGAAAAAAGCTATTCAAACATTCTCATTTTTAAAATCTCACTAAAATGATGTCGTTATGAATGATATAAAAACAGTAAAATTTATACATTTATTTGAATTTATATTTACAATAAGTACCTACTTACATTAAGTTGTTAGCTTTAAGGTTAAAGTTAAACAACAAGTGTTAAGGGTAATATAAATAAATAAATAAATGTTTGGGGGACAGTCTCATACAAATCAACCTAGCCCCGAACTAAGCAAAGCTTGTACTATGGGTGCTAGGCGACGATATATATATGTACTTAAATAGAGAAATACACATAATTATCCTTACTTATACATAGGAAACGTCCGTAACTCGGGAACAAATTTTGAATTTCTACTGACACCGTTTAGTTGTAAGAGTTTACATAGACTATCGATAACAAATTCAGCGTCGTGTCTCTTCACTATGTCTCTCGCCCATACAAATTTTATATTGAATTTAATATAACTTTTTTTACTTACCTGTGATAGGAAACGTTTGAATTTTGTTTATTAACGTACGTAGACTGGTTCCTGCACCAGATTACAGAGCAATTTGGCATTCTTGGTATATTTTTATAGTTTATATACCCATGACGTCCCGAGAGGTACTGACAGCACATATGCGTAAAACGCATATGCGCGGCACGGGTTTTGTCTGTCACGCCGTCTCTCTATAGGCGCCCTAAGAGTTCCAACCTCCTTGGTAGCTACCATAGCGACACGTAAGCGACAAAAAGTAGATGTTTTCATGGAATGCTCCTATTTTTCTTATCTAGTGAAAATTTATAGATATAGGTACCTATGTTTAGTAATTTCATGCGTTTTTGTCTTTCTATGTTTATGAATATTAATAAATGTTTTCTCTAGAGAGATATAGTGCAAAATCCTTTTGCTTCGGCTTTTCACAATTGATTCTACTATCCATTGCAATACAGCTAATTGAGACAAAATGAAGAGTCCACGGAAAAAACTTCAGTGCTTAAAAAAATCAGGGCAAATTCACACATTATTATGTTTAAAGTAAGGTGGTTTTCCCTATTGTAGTTTGAATTGACTAGACATGTTCTTTCCGTGGACCCTTCAAATAGTACATTGTTTATTAAGGAAGGTTAATAAGAAATCGTGAACAAGTGTGAAAGTAAAGCCCAAGCCGAAGGCGCAGGAAAAGTAAGGATAAAAAAATCCCCAAAATTTGCGTACTTCGGTGTTCGCGCAGGCCAGACTAGGCTACAACCGTCACCAAATCACCAAAATTACCTATCGCGAACGAATAAGCGAAATTCGAAATATGTACATTTTCTGTCTTCGTTGCACTGATGACGCTTTCATTGGAATGACAGAGACAACTCGAAATACACAAAAATACCGCCGTCTGCGCATAAATATTCTGCGACATTGTTCAGAGCGCGAAGAGCATGCACTCACAGAATTTATTCGTGTCTTACTTCTCTCTTTAAGCTCCCGAATAAATAATAGTAGTTGGTCCAACTCGGATTTACTTAATGACTACAGTAAAAATAACTCTATCAAACAGGTAACTTTGACTTTATATAAAGGATAATATTTTCTTTGTTTACCGCGATGATTACTCATGAAATAACACTATAAAAAACGAATAAACTAGCGTCCATTAATTAAATTTACATAACTTCATTTTGAAAATACTTGTAATTAATAACTAGCTTAATTTGCAAATTAAGATAAGTACAAATATATCCACAAAGAAAATATACTAAACCATAGACAATATATTTTATGGGTGGATACATTGTCTATGGTTTAGTTTATTTTCTTTGTGGATAGATTTGTACTTATCTTTCTTATTTTGATGGAGTAGTAGTCTTAGTAGATCAATCAAATTTCCTCCATTGTCAGTCGTCCGCAGACCACGAACCCTGTAAAGTATTCGAAACGTCGGAATGAAGTTAAAATTACACGAGTTTATCCGTTTCTTATAGTTGTAATTCTTGAAATAAAGGCTTCTGGGGTCCTTGTCCCTTGACATGCCCATCGTCACCACACGGCAAATATGATAATACATATGAATATGTTCATACATATGAACAGAAAGTGACTTTATTTTATGCTATGTAATACTAATCAGAAAAAGCCATTGCAAAAACACAAGTCGTTAAGCAAAACGACTAATTAAACCGGGTTGGAATAATTGGCCTAAATTAATTAAATCCAAGTTTGAGTGGTCACGTCGGCAGTAATAAATTGATGGTTCCGGCCCTTTGGATAGTTGGAGTTATGCCTTGGTTAGTTCTGACTGAGATTTGTGTCTGTGAATTGCGCACAATTACAGATATTTGTTTAGGAAACTCGTTATACATGGTGATCCTAGCGGTTGGACAAATCTTTACGCCACCCAGGTTTACAATTTAGAAATGTTCTAAAAGTTAAATGTTAACACGTTCTCTGTGCATGCATCACATGTGATGCATTTGAAGGTATTGATGATACGTGCATACAGCATATGTGATGCACGACCCTATTTAAATATAGGGATAATTTGAAATTTGCACGTACGAGCTAAGCTACGTTAACTTACCCGCACGTATCAGCTGTAAAAAGTGACAATTTGATAAAATTAGGTATTGTCGGACTTGCCACCCAGGTTTACAATTTAGAAATGTTCTAAAAGTTAAATGTTAACACGTTCTCTGTGCATGCATCACAATATGTGATGCATTTGAAGGTATTGATGATACGTGCATACAGCATATGTGATGCACGACCCTATTTAAATATAGGGATAATTTGAAATTTGCACGTACGAGCTAAGCTACGTTAACTTACCCGCACGTATCAGCTGTAAAAAGTGACAATTTGATAAAATTAGGTATTGTCGGACTTGCCAGGTTATGCTTGAAATTTTGTGCGAGAATTTGCACGTGAGAGGTGACACTATCGATTTTAGCTACACATGGCCGACGTGTTAATATTTATAATGAAAATAAAACGAAAAAATTCTGATATTTGATAGCAATAATCGACAACAAAATGCATACCTAAAAAGAAACTGTTTACCACTTGGCGTAATGTTTCACTGCCCAATTTAGAACACCTCTACCCTAATAATTATTATGACAAGGTTTAATCTTACATTTTAGGGGTAGATAATTGGATAAGTGTGACCAAGTTCAAATCTCAAGTTAACAAAAGTGTGACATAGTCGACATAGAACCTTGTATTATTGGGGCAGCAATTTGTCAAAAGTAAAAAATAGTATTTTATGCAACCCTTGTTTAAGAGAGGTCAAAAAAGGAGGTAATCGATAATGTTTAAGAAGGTTTCATTATATTCTATGTGGTCAGTATTGCCTCGGGAGCTTCTAACACATACAGGTTGTTCCAAAGTAATTTCCTTAATTTCTTCGTAACGGCTACAACAATTTCTTATGATGCTGCGTATTAAGGACACCCTGTACATTTAGTGTATATCAAATAGGAAATGATTTGAATGATGAAATTGAAAACCTATTCGACCCAATTTACTTACAGAAAAATATGTGAATGCATGCGAGTACCATCAATAATTCAAAATGGCGGCAATCGGAATACGCAACGCATCCCATCGACAAGTCGCGTCCTCGAATGAGGAATGTATGAAACTCAAATATTGTTCCGGCGAATGTAGCCTTTAAGGGAGTAACAATAAAGGTTAAGTAGGTATGAAGATGAAATGTTGTTAAGACATTTTGGTTTTTCAGGCCGCAAACTTTTAATTTTCGTGTTTACGCATAATTGGGTGCTATAATGCGCTTTAAATGCTATAAATCTGTCCGATTCGTTATTTATACGCAATGTACGTGGCGATAATACAATTTTAAGTTTAACGTTGTTTAATATTCAGTATAGAATGTAATATATTAGGCAATAATAATTGAGTAATATAATAGGCGGCGCTAATGAGGTATCTCCTCTAGACAACCTTTGTTCTCTCTGTATCCACAGACACAGTAGGTAGGTACAGTCAAAGACAAAATGGTGTACTCAAAAATGTTCAAAAACATGTCCCAGTGCGCTCTAATTCTATGTAATAAGAACGTCGTAACATTTATGAGCGGATTCTTTCGATACTTATTTTTGCACTGGACTAAACCTAAGTAAAAAGCATTATTTCAAATACCGCATCAATGAAAAAACGTGGACATATTTATGTCCTTATTTGTAGCAATTTTAGTAAAATCTCAATAATGTTCGATTTATTTGAGACTTTACTAAAAGTCTGGAAAGGAAACAGACACTTTTTACCATTACTACGGTACGAAAAAAATTGCCGTAACATAATTGTTAGTAGTTATTAACGTAAATGGAATTCATTAGGCACTTGGAAAGTTAAAATATCTACTAATAAAACCTTATTTACTCTTGGGCTTATTTAGATTATTAAAACCGTGAAAAAACTAAACGGTTGGTAACTCACTTATTTTTTTAGATTGCTCGACGCTCCATCATTAATTATATAGTTAGCTCCCCCAAAATCCCCTGCGAAGAACGTAATTCGATTTGAATTACGACAAAAACCGTCAGTTCTTATCAAAAAACGTGTAACAAGGAAAATCTTGAACGTGTACGTCTACTTATCCGACGGCCATTATCCGGCAAACAACCGACAAAAAATTGAAACATTTTAACAACGCGGCAACCTTAGGGATGGGCTATGACGCCGAAAAAAACACTTGAAAAATATTTCACGCGGGTCACACACGTTTTCAGTCGAAAAATGGCGGCGCGAAACATGTTGCCCATTTTTCGGCTTAAAAGCGCGAGTGACCCGTGGGAAATATACTTTTAGTATGAATGAATCTCACGAGACTATTTTGTTTGTAACTTATTATATTTTTTTCCTACTGTTACAGGTTTAGGTTATAGGTTTGCGCGGGCTAAATTACCGCAACTCGACGTCAAAAATTTTGCGCTTATTTTCCTACTGTTACTCTGTACTGGTTCCTTCCGTTTGACCGCTACAACTATGAACACTGAACGTTATAGGCTATTTTTTTCCAAAGTTGTGCAAAAATGAACTTAGTCTAGGTAATCTTATTATGGTCCCGATTTTTCCGTTAATCATGCTACGTGTCATTTTCGCACTTGCATTCTTGTTAGAACGCGATGCCAACGACGACAAACGATAAACATAGAACCATCATAAAACCTCCAGATTTTACAATATGTACTACCGTCCGGGTGAAGAATTTAAGGAGGAAGGGCGTCCAAATACATATCTAATTATCAACTTATAGCGAGCATTTTTTGGTTGGTTGTTATCAGACGTATAACCTGGTTGTTTAAGCATGTTAGAAAAACGTAAGCAATTTTACAAAACATGCATCAAAAAAGTTCACATGCGATCGGTAACATTATGTTTCCTAACTAGTGCGAAAATTTCTCTTTTTAAGACACTTGTTATGAAAAAAGTCGTTCGATACACGTGTAAAAACTTCTTTTTAACTCGGGTGATTGTCGCCTTCGTTACACTCGGGCTCCAACTTTCACCCTAGTGGAAACAATTTTTTTTCACTTGCATCGAAATGTACTAGTTTTCATTTTTATGAATAATCAAGTCTTTCATTTATCACATTTTTCTAGGGCTAAAACGACAAATTAAAAATAGTTGTCAGGAATTCTTCTGCCGGAGACTAGAGTGAAAATATAATACACTTTCATGTTCACAATCATAAATTCACAGAATATTGGTACTTACGACTTCAAAGCGACGCTTCAAAGGAAGGTTACTTGGACAGTTCGCGGCACGGAAGAGTGAACTTCCAATTTGGCATAATTTGATTAAGCCTAGTTCCGGTCAACACTCACTTAATGGGTCAATTAAGCCGAGTTGTTTACAAGGCTTTAAAGGTTGAATAAATTGACAATCTGGCTTGCCAACCTTTTAAAAGGCATGTTATGACCTGGGATCGTCCCAGTGTGATGGTTCTGAATTTCTATCATGCTGTAGAAGGCGCTTTGGTTGTTGATACGTACATACCTTCAGAGTATGTTATAATAAATAAATATTTTGGGACATCTCACACAAATCGACCGAGTCCCACGGTTACCTCAATTAAGGCTAGCGATATGCGTACCAATCGAGAATACCTACTACAGATAGGCACAAATAAATACTAATTTGCATAGACAGCCGTGACCAAGGAACGAAGTATTTGTGATAAATAAATACACAAATAATACCCTCGCCGGGATTTGAGCCCGGAATCTCCAGCTTCGTAAGCAGTATCACTACAAACTAGGCTACGGAGGCTGATCTGAAATCGTTGACCAGAAGTCGAGCACTCGGACCCCCCCCCCCCCCCGAGGGTCTCGACTCTCGACACCAAAAGCCAGAAGGTGGTACTCGGTGCCGAGACTACGTAAAACTATCAAATCGCCGAATTTGAAGTTTCGGCGATCCGCCCCGCCCTAAAGGGAAAGGGAATGCTTAACTGCAGTACTCTTTGATGTAGAGCTGTTTCTTTGTATTCCCTAATGGAGTCACGCGTCGAGTTAAATGTCTCGATTACGGGCTGATCGTGTTACGTATCGACTCGTATCGATTCTGCTCGTGTTGACTCTTTGTATCGAGTTTGGGCATATTGGATGCTTGTTGAGACCTTTTATGGCAAAGGTATAAGTGTTGTGGATGGACTTGCAGGTTTAAGAAGGTTTCGCTGTAAAGGTAAAGGAAATTGGTATACCATTTTGTTCTTAATGACGATACTGCTTCAAGTGGTTTGATTGCGATGCAAAAAACATTTGTGGTATATTTAGTCATCCCACACGATTAGGTATTTACTACATAAAAATGTGCGCGTCTATTTTTATATAATGTGTTAACATCATGCTGACTTTTATTGAAACTAAGGATTGAGGCACATGTACATTGAGTGAATTATTTGGTTAAAAATTCGAATTATTATTATTCGAATATTTAATGTAACAAATTTTCTAAGAAAAGTACACTGTCAAGCAATGTACTTCAAAATTAATCGTTAATTAGCGCTTGACAATGACAGTCTGCAGCCACTTGCAGTTTTTGACAACTAAGCAGGATATACGAGTTTGATCGCGCTGATCGTTGGAAGGAAAAAAACTGTACAGTTAAATTATACTTCGTTTTTTTTAGCATTAGAAAGACCTTTGCAGAACGAGATATAAGGTTTTTTTACAGGCAAATTCTGCGGATCGAACAGTGAATACGAGTTATTAAATATCACGAATTTATTATCATGCTATATTAATACATACATTACTCAGTGTTGTGAACAGATAAGAAAAATAATGTTAGTTAATTTATATTCTAAGATGAAAAGATAAGAATTTTAATAAATTGCGTTTGCATTTTTCATGGAAAGGTTGTACATTAAAAAACCTAAAGAGGCAGAGTTCTCACACAATTTTAAAATGTAACTGTCACTATCTATCATTCGATTTCATATTGCTGTCGGTTGAGTCGGTTGTGTTTTATATTGCTGTTAGCTTACTTTAAGATTGTTGTTATCGTTTTTGATCAATTTCGTTATTAATTGTTGATCTATTTAGATATTTTGTTTGTTGGTGCTCATTTAAAATGGATGATGTCGTAGCCGTTTCGGCTAACGTTTTTTCATCTCTAAAGAAGAAGCGGCAAAAGCAAAATCCTGTGACTGCCATTGAAAAGCGCATGGTGGTGAATATTTACAAATTAAGAAATGCGCCATAGAAGGGAATATCCCACTAAATCGGTCCGTGTGAAAAATACTGCTGAGACTGCTGGCATATCGTTGGCTACGGTATATAACATTTTAAAAGAAAATACATTTTTAAATGAAATTAGATAATGTAATAGATAACACAGTGGAAAATTTTATTATAAACATTGGTGGTTCCGACTGTTCCGAGTCCTCGGACTCTTCCACTGACAGTGAATAAAACTATGTATGTCATCTGAGTTTTATTTTCTAATTTGTTACCAAATTCAAACTACATTAGAGCGTCCCAGATTAAAGCCGCCTATAATGGCGACAAATACTAAACGACGTTGCCGATGGGTAGGGTTGTCTTAGTATTGTTATCTGCTCAGTCTTTATGACACCGTGTCCGCTTTTAGACCGATAGTTTTAATCCTTAAATGCATGACTTTTAAAAGTACTGGGAGTGCATAATGTAAGCTAGATTAAATATGTAAATATTGTTAAATTTTAGACTGTAAACTTCATTAAATTCAGTAGGTAAATGTAAAATCGGTACGATATGAGTTACAAATTTATAAACAAATACTTAGTTAAAAACCGCCAAACACTAAATGAAAACCTTCAATATTTAGCTTTTTTCTGATTTGCCGCCATCTTGCTTATGAAACAGTTATATTTTTTTAATACAGTTTTGCCAACAAATTAATAATAGATATGAAAACTATGCGTTCAGCTATCGGTAAATATCAAATGATATGTATGTACATAAGTTCCGAGAAATTCAGTGGTATCGGCCGAAATCGAAGAAGGAAGGTTTACGACCACTGCTTCTTTGTTCACCCGTTTGACAGATAATTCTAATCTTAAATAAAACGAAGTATAAATATCTCTCAACTCTTAAAACTTGAAAAAGATTGCCAGTAATGAATATTATTACCCATTTTCATAAAAACCTGGGTCATGGTCAGACACAGTAGTTTATATTTATTTACCATTTTGAATAGTCGTTTTCGCTAAATGAATAAAAATAAATCGCGCAACAAACGATATTTTGATGTTTCATTGATAAGAATGATAAGAAATAATAAGTATTTAACGTGATTTTTTATTAAATAAATTTGTATTCCAAACAGAATCAGTTAATCTGCAGGACAGTGCTCATTTTTTACAATTTTAAACATGCAATGTACTTACTAAATAAGAAAAACCGACACAAACCTGCGGGAAAAGAGTTAATTGATTCCTAGGTGATAGGATTCAGATCAAACCTAAACTGGTGGCTTATCCCCTTTATCTAAACTGGTCCCGTTTTATCGAATTACCGTGCTACGTGTCATTTTCGCATTTACATCCAAACGATTAGACGCGGTACCATTATAAGCTTGAATCTAAGCACTGAATCGCATTAGTAGACCGTGAGTGGCCCAGTATTATCAAAACATAATTTCCAACCATGTATTGTCCTAAAAAATTACTCCCTGAGCATCATAAACCCATGTCGTCACTCCACTCGTTAAGCGACAAGAGATATGCAAACGCCGAACGATAAATCAGGAGGTAGCGACGGCAAAAAAATCAATGATACAGCGGGAGACATAACTCGGGCACATGAGGCGCATGCTAATATGCCTGTGATTGATTAGGTACCGTCGGCAGCGGATATTGAATGTTTTATGAGGACGTAAGTTGGGTAGTTTGATGGTAGATTTTAACATCACACTGAAATCGTTGGATCACGTCATACGCAAGCCTATTTTTTTATCATAGAGGAATGTTTTTTTAGGTGTTATAATGACTTAATTATTAGACATTTTGTCTATTGAAAAGTCTATAATTTGAATAGGTATCGGGGAGCCTGGTTGGTATTGCAGGATTAGACGTGATTTACTTACACCTGCGAACAATTGCGGTATGATTGTCATTTAGTTTGTTCGCTGGAGCTTGGAAAACTAATCTTTCTTAAACAGATAAATGCGTGCGAGTATCTCGTTATATCGACAACTTAGCACCGTACCGTATTTAGGTATTAACCGTTGCGCTTTGTTTAGTAAAAACTTTCAAAATATAGATAATAAATTAACTTAAATATAAAATACGATATAAATATGTAGCTAGTAGACACGAGGTCTTTATAAAATATAGCCTACTTAAGTATGTGTCATATAAGCTATGGTCTTATAAAGTGGTATTTATAAGACCAAGTTTGTTAAACAAATACTACGGCAAACTAGACGTAACAAAAGTGGATAAATTCAAATCGATTCAGTAGTTTTAATGAGTAACAAACATTCATCATTGTCAAACACCATACACAAACTTTAGCGTTTATAATATTAGTAGGACAGGACCAAAGAACTCAATTCGCAAAATAAATATCCATCAACATACTTAATGCAAATTGCGTGTATCATTCTTAGCTCTACATTCATGCGCTGCCTTAATGGCCCAAAAATCTCGCTCCTGAATCAACTTTGAAAAGCGTAATGGTGAAAAAGTTCCAAAATCCTAAAAGCACCGCATATGAAAACCACGTTAGTTGGCGCGTTTGCCATCCCAAATGGCAAGCGGAAAAACTCCAATTTCCCTTGGCAGGGTTGTAAAAGCTGTTTTGCAATGCTCTGTCTCGTATCTACGCGCACGTGACATGCATCCGTCCCTTTGTCCACGCGAGTTTAATATGAATTCAAAACAAATTATGTCACCAGCTAATTTGGAATTCGAATAATGAGATTTCAGAACCTACGCGCTACATTTCTGCACAATGACAATGTTATTAGATTTTTATGGAAGTACTGAAAAGATTTTTTATATAAATTTTCATAATTATTGTAGTGTGCTTAAAGCTCTACTATTAGATAATGTAGTATCAACGTTCCATGTGAATGTGTAACAAACAATTAATTTTGCAGCAGATATCTCCAAATAACTAAGCATATGGATGCATTAGCATGTAAATGCCCATATTCGCCAGGCTGAGCAAGCGGATTGGCGATCGTAATAGTGTATCCACTATGATCAAGCTGCTGACCATCATCTTCTATAAGCGAATATTTAGTAACAGTTCAATCCCTTCGTCGACTCTTACGACACCTACGCGAAGAGTGGTGACAATTGTATTCTAACTGCTCACCATTCAGCAAGTTTTACTTTTACTCGTATACCTATTTTATTTTGCCTGCACAACAACATGTCGATAGCCTAGAAAAAACTTGTATCTTACAGTTATCAATAAAAGAGACAAATTGAAACTATCATCATATCGGCCGAAAGCTATACGCTGCTGGGCATTGGCTTCCCCAAATATGGCGCAATGACCGGCCCTGCGCCATTTCATTTTGAAAATCTATTGAATTATTTTTCTTGAAAACTGCTACATTGTGAAAAGCGAATGCCACACCTAACAATCTCATTGAGCTAAATTGTGAGTCCAATTCATATCCAATTACAATTTTCTCGCCATTCTTGCGTTTTCAACGAACAGCCTTCTTTCCTCGTAGCTTTCATTTTGCAGGCACTTGGCCAGCAAACATTGTTAGTAGATTTAATTTTGGACTGTTATGTTATTAACAGTTTACCGTCGTTTATTTTGATTAGAGTAAAATGGTATTTTATTTTCTTTTCTGCACTTGTTTGTGGAAAATTAAACAAAACTACACGATAATGATCGATAAGTATCGCACACGCGCGTCACGAGGCGTGAACGCGGGCTCAGTGCTTGATAATGGAGACCTAGGCTCTCCGAAAAATATCGCGCATAGTGACTAAATACAGATGACTTTAACCGTTTAATTATATTTATAATAATGATCGGTTTAATATACGTAGACTTCACGTAGAACTGGAGGCCGTTGGGACAGAAAGGTTCTTGAGTGGCGACCACGTACCGGAAGGCACAGCGTGGGTAGGCTACCCACAAGGTGGACTGATAACCTGGTGAAGGTCGCAGGAGCCCACTGGATACGAGTGGCGCAGGACCGGTCATTGTGGCAATCTTTGGGAGTGGCCTATGTTTAGCAGTCGACGTCACCTGATATGATGATGTTCTCATGATACTCTATATAACCCAAAAGTCACTTTTTGATGACGAAACGACTGTTATATGACAAAAATAACCCGCGCTCGGGATTGTTCTATATTAATTCAAATACACAGCAAACCCGTATGATTGGCATTAAATTCATTGTCAAAGACTGTACTATCAATAACACTTCATCTGCAGCATTATTGTTAGCACAAAATGTGTATGACATTGTTTGATTGAAGTCTCGCCTTCCATTGTGTTGTCAATTGATCGAGTTCGTCTTGAATGTAGGTTAAGTATGTATCAGTGAAGCGCAACCTCTATTGGTAATTTCTGATGTTCTGCTTCCAATTTATATAAGTACAAAGATTTATTATCAACATTTTCAAAGACATCGTAACTTAAATAAACAATAAATGTATATAATATACATCTCACACAAATCGACCTCGTCCCACGGTAAGCTCAATTAAGGCTTGTGATGTGGGTACCAGGCGACGATATATTTAATAGATAGATACACTGATGCTTAAATACATAGGCATCGTTTAGGTGTGCATACAGACCAAAAGAGCATTCGCTGTTTTATCCCCCTACTCTACGAAATTCGATCGTTACACGAAACGTGATTCGTTGATTTCGTAGAGTGGGGGATAGAACAGCTAATGCTCTTTTGGTCTGCATGCACGTTTAGAACGTGACAGCAACGACGATAAACGATTACACGCCTAGTTGGTAGTGACCTTACCTACGAAGCTGGAGGTTCCGGGTTCGAATCCGGGCGGGGGTTTTGTGTATTTATTTATCACAAATATTTCTTCCTTGGTCTTGGCTGCATATGTATTTAAGTATCTATATACATATACTATCTATTATAATTACATATCGTCGTACCCTAATTGAGCTCACGTTTAATAGACGTATTTGACATTGGTATAAATGTTATACTATATCATTTGTAACTATTAAGTTTTTATGTGCCATAAAATAATTATTACCTAACTGAATTAAAACATTATTTACTTATTGTTATATTACTTATATTAAATATTACGTGCATGTAATGTTAAAGTCTTCTCCGTTGAGTTGTTATAATTATAATGTGCGAAGACCTTTACACTGACAAAAAGTAATGAAATATTTTTTTTACCTGAATGGCATGAAGTAAAGTATTTTTTTTTTCTTTCTTTCTTTCTTTCATAAATAGTACAGTAAATACATAATTTACATCAACTGTAGTAAATATTATTGCTTTGGTTCAATAAAATGGTAGACCAATATTTAATTTACATGCTTCTGTAAATTTGTATTTTTGGCTTCATAAAATATTTCCTGATGAAAAACGGGTTTAATTCCGACGATATTAATAAACTTGACTCTTTGACCCTTTTCTGCGGATCAACAATTTTACACTATTATTATTATTATTTATTAGTAATTGATATAAACGTGTGATATTGGTGGCAAAGTATGGCTGACAGAAAAACAAATACACAGGTATTTTATCAATTAATATTAGTTCACAAATTATAATATTTTTACTATAATAATAATGACCTACGGTACACATCTTTTAATCACTTATTCAAATTACATATACTGATTTTATTTATTTATTCGGAGCTAAACTTACTAAGACTAGGTTTTTCAAATTAGTTATCAAACAAGCCAATCAAAGGTTTCCACAGATATGGTACCTAGATAAACACAGCAGATAAAGCATAAAAGCAAATAATCACACCAACTTAACATGCAGCGGCAAAACATATAAAGTGAGAAAAAAAAGTAACTTATTGAAAATATCCATAATATCTATAAGTACATATTTGTGAATATAATTGTATGCTAGTTGCACATACGGTCACCTGTAGCAGGCGGGGAAGCAAATAAACTCGATGACATAAGGTTTTTGGCCATCGCGGGTTTTAATAAATGTAGATCCAGACTGTAATTTTAGCAGAGTTCATTCATTGACCTCGCAGCTCGGACAAAATAAGATGATTATACAACTTAAAGGGTATGCCAGGATAGCCTAAGAAAAAGTGCCCCCAGCGGTTTCGGGACAAACTATAATGAAACGATGCCTTATAAAATAATTAAGTTATTATTTGCACAAAGTTTCATCCTCCTGTTACCCCCTGGAGGTGAGAAATACCCGATTAAGCCCAAAACTGTTTTATTTTCTTTCTCCTTAACTATGAAAGTGACGTATCCAACGGTTTTAAAACTTAAATGTATGCGTTTCGTTCCAAATATCACTGACTCGTATCATATCCCATCTTATCTTATTGGTGGGGCCCTTACGGATACACTTCGACCCATTGGGATCTTTTGTGTAAATCGTACCATGTATCGACATGGTTGATGTGTGCATAACGTACGGTTTGAGAATAATTTAAAACGTAACATTTCTAGAATAAAAGCCTATTTTTTTTAATCGATATTAAAATACAATTTCGCATTCTTTATTGTTAAGGTTGTATAGTTTTTATAGAATTTTTTTTATACTTTTTAATTGTCTTTGGCTTTCTTCTTATTCTTTGCTTATAAATGTGTCAAATTCCCAAAATATAAATATTTTTGTGTCATTCGTGAAAATAAACTCTTGTTATATACAGTCAGCTTGCTTTACTTTTCTCTGCTCTACTATTCTTGATATCGTTTGCTTCTTTAATACTTATCCTTACAGCATTGTCAGATAAAGTTATCACTGTGCCTACCTGTCTTTTTCACCATGCATATAAAAGAAAAGGACAGCTACTTAACATTTATCTGATAAATATATTTTATGCAAGGACGATGAAACACGTGGTTATAAAAATAAAGCCACACAAGCCACGAAAAATCCTTAAAAAAAGTATATACATAAACGAAACGATCACGCTAACCACATTACACCCACAATTCTAAAAGTCGATAAAATCAAATCACGGGGCTAATCCGGCGGGCATCGGGTAATTCTCTCGAATTTTCCAGCCTTCTCGAACTTTCTGTTCGGCAATTAGGGACTTTAGCGATTCCGGGAGCCGATTTGGCGGGAAATAATGTTCTGATTTTAAATCTTATGGAAATATTGTTGGGCGTTACTGAAAAACGTTTTGTAGAGATTTTTACGTTTTCTGTGATTTGTAGTAGCAGTAGTAGTAGTAAAACACTTTATTGTACAGAAAAACAAATCATAACATGATAAATAATCACTTTTAGAATAATACCTTAAGTACTTTAGAAATTACAAGTGCTCAAACATACACCATGTTATACTCTATGACAATCGTCATGTTTTTGCATCTGTGGTCGAGCTGGCATTCCTTGCGACAATGGCGGTTCAAGGAACCATAGCATTTTGTTACCGTTAAGTTTCTTATAAATAAATCTTCATTTATTCATCAATTATCTTTCATACAATAATGGCGACGACGGAGAACCTAGTGCCGCCAAATTTCATTGAATTCTACGACGCCAAAAGCAAATTTACGAGATGGATCGCAAGATTGGAGGGCGCATTCGCCATTTACAAAGTTGAGGACGCTAACCAAAGAAGGGCTTATTTCCTACACTACATAGGCGCCACAACCTTTGACACGCTCTGCGACTTGCTGTCGCCGGATGAACCAAGCAGCAAAACGTACGAAAATATTAAGACAATCCTAAAAAACCATTTCGATCCGGAACCGTTGGAAATTGCGGAGTATTACAAATTTCATCACAGGAGGCAGGAGGAAGGAGAACCGGTAAGAGACTACATGGCCGTGCTCCGAAAATGGCATCCACCTGTAATTTTGGAGGTTTTCTTGATACTGCGTTACGAAATCAGTTTACTTGTGGGTTAAAAGATGATAGTGAAGTGATTATCAAGCCGTTTTTCAACTCAACTATAGGAAAAACAGGAGGCTGGTGTGCTATAGATGTGGGGGACCACATTATGCAGATAAGTGCCCACATAGATTGGCACAGTGCACGTATTGTAAAAAACAAGGACATTTGAAAAGATCATGTCTCAAAGCAAAAAGGGAAACGGCAGGGGTAAGCTGCGTGGAAGAAGGCTGGATTACCTGAATATAAGGTGAAATTTGACTTAAATAATGTAGAAAATGGTGAAAAAATTCTAGTTGAAGTGAAGATAAATAAAACAAAATTAATAATGGAGTTGGACAGTGGTTCAGCAGTCTCGGTGATGGGAAAAAAAGAATTTAATCAGAGGTTCCCTTACACTAAATTACGGGACACTACAGTTCAACTAAGGTCATATTGTAACAATTTTTTAAATGTTTTAGGAGTTGCTGAAGTGGACGTAGAAGTGATGGGGGAGACAAAGGAGAAGTTGCAGCTGTACGGGGTGTCAGATATAGATAAAATGCCTTTGTTTGGTCGACAGTGGCTGCGTAGTTTCTCTCACAATTTATTGCATAGGATACTAGAGGTAAATACAGTGAATACTAATTGTGACAATAGGGTACAAAATTTAGATACATTATTAAGTAAATATAAAGTGCTGTTTGATGATCTATCAGTAGGAGAGGTTGAGGGAGAACCGGTGTCTTTACATCTAAAAGAAGGGTCAAAACCAATTTTCTATAAGGCAAGGCCAGTACCATTCAGCCTGAAGAGTAAAATTGAACAGAAAATTGACAGTTTAGACAGCTAGGGATTCTAGTTAAAGTTGATTATAGTGAATATGCAACCCCAATTGTTCCAGTACAGAAACCAAATGGAGAGGTTAGATTGTGTGGGGATTTTAAGGTAACCATCAACCCACAAATGATTATTGATGATCATCCGTTGCCAACACCAGAAGAGTTATTTGAAGGGTTAGCTGGGGGTGAAAAGTTCACTAAAATAGATCTGAAGTGTGCTTATCTACAGTGGTCAGTCAGGGAAGAGGATCAAAAATACTTGACACTAAACACTCATAAAGGATTATAATATCAAAGTACTAGGTTAATGTATGGGTTGAGTTGTGCACCTGCTAAATGGCAAAGAAAGATTGAAAATATATTAAAAGATATACCGGGAGTAGTAGTGTTTATTGATGATATACGGATAACAGCCCCTAATGATTACATACATTTGCAACGTTTAGAAATGGTATTTAAAAGATTAATGGAGTATGGGTTAAAAATAAACTTAAAAAAATCAACTTTTTTACAAAATGAGATAGAGTATTGTGGTTACAAAATAGACCGGGTTGGTATACATAAACTTGATTCCAAAATAGAAGCAATTCAAAAGGCACCTCAACCTAAAAATATTACTGAACTGCAAGCTTTTCTAGGGCTAGTAAATTACTATGGGAGATTTTTCAAAAATTTGTCAAGTATTTTGGAACCACTTCATAAACTATTAAGAAAGGAAAACAGGTGGGAATGGACAAGTGAATGTAATAATGCCTTTAAATTAATAAAACAAGAAATGCAAAGTGACACTTTTTTGGTACATTATTCGCCTGATCTTCCAGTAACCTTGGCAACGGATGCATCACCAATAGGAGTTGGTGCGGTGATTTCTCATATAATGCCCGACGGCAGTGAAAGGCCAATCCAAATGGCCTCTCAAACATTAAATAAAACTCAACGGCGTTGGTCACAAATTGATAAAGAAGCATATGGTATTATTTTTGGAGTGAAAAAGTTTTTCCAATATTTATATGGCCGAAAGTTCACTTTAATCACGGATCACAAACCTTTGGTACAAATTTTTTCACCAGTCAAACCACTTCCTCACATGTCGGCCACACGAATGCAGCATTATGCTATATTTTTACAAGGATTTAATTATGACATTAAATACAAAACTTCTAAGGATAACAGTAATGCTGATGCACTGTCACAGTTACCTTTAAACCATGAAGAAAAATTAATGCTGGAAGCAGCGGACATTATAGAGATTAACCAAATTGCAAATTTACCAGTTACTGCACTGGAAATTGCAGATGAAACTTTAAAAGATAAAGAGTTGATAGAACTATTACATGGCTTACAGACTGGTGCTAGTATTCCACATAATGGTCGTTTTGGGATTGACCAAAGTGAATTTACCATACAAAGCGGTTGCATATTACGAGGTAGTAGGGTTGTCATTCCAAGCACACTTAGAAAAAAAGTTCTGAGAGATTTACATGAGGCCCACTTTGGAGTAACTAAAATGACCATGTTAGCTCGCAGTTTCTGTTGGTGGCCAAATATAGACTCAGATATTAAAACCTTGGTACATAATTGGGTCCAATGTTGTGAACAGAAAAACAATCCACCAGAGGTAACTAAGCATCACTGGGAGTATCCCACACATGCTTTCGAAAGAGCTCACATAGATTTTGCTGGCAAATTTTTAGGCAAATATTTTTTCCTACTAATAGACGCTTTTTCGAAATGGCCTGAAATATACATTATAGACAAAATTGATACAGACAGCACAATTGAAATATTAAATGATATTTTTGCCAGATTTGGATACCCTAAAGTTTTAGTAAGCGATAATGGTAGCCAATTTACAAATCCAAAATTTTCAAATTTCCTCAGACAGCGCCATATAATACATAAGCGGTCAGCTCCTTACCATCCGGCGACTAATGGGCAGGCGGAACGCCTAGTACAAGTGTTGAAACATAAACTGAAAACATTAGGAGATAGAGACAATGTTCAAGAAAATTTGAATATATTATTACAGCAATATAGAATCACCCCACACTCCACCACTAAAAGGTCCCCAGCTGAATTGATACTTGCATATCCAGTTAGATCAAAGATTTCACTAATGATGCCAAATTCTAAAACTAACAGTCAGATTAACATTCAAAATCACATGTCATGCAAAGAAATAAAATTGGGTACTAGAGTTATAGCTAGAAATTATATGGGAGTAAAGAAATGGAAATTTGGAGTTATTTCTAAAAGAATAGGAGAATTACATTATGAAATACAGTTAGATTCAGGAGAGAAATGGCGCAGACACTTAAATCAAATCAGAGAAATTGGCAGTCACATACCACAACAGTTGGAACACTCCTTTGAAGAATATATCATGCCAGAGGAAAAGATGCCAGAAAATCCTGTTATAAGTGTTAATAATTCAAGACTGACTGAGAACTTAATTAACGCATCTTCTTCTGCGGCATGTGATAGTAGTAGTAGCCATGATAAGCTGTATAGTAATAATGATTGTGATTCTAGTAACGAGAGCACTAAAATTGTTGAACAGGGGAGCACGGGGGAGGAGTATGTAATTGATAAGGAGAGTGCTCCAGTGGTTACAAGTGATATTACAACTTCTATACCTTCTTCTTTACCGTTACGGAGAAGCAACCGAGTAAGAAAAAAGGTAGAAAAGTTAAATTTGTAATTTAATACTTATGAAGAGCAAAGAATTTGTTAAGATAGTAAAGTAATTATTGTTAAAGGGTAGATAACTGTTATACTCTATGACAATCGTCATGTTTTTGCATCTGTGGTCGAGCTGGCATTCCTTGCGACAATGGCGGTTCAAGGAACCATAGCATTTTGTTACCGTTAAGTTTCTTATAAATAAATCTTCATTTATTCATCAATTATCTTTCATTCAATACACCAAAACAGCTGCATTTAGCGTTCCCGATGCAAAATCCATAAACAAATGAATGTCAGCAATGTACTGACTAGTGAAGTGGCCGCCTTCCATCCATCCAGTGCATGTTTGAGCACTTGTAAGTTGTAATTATGGTGTTGTGTTTTAGCTAACATCTTGTATTAACAAATAACAACACCAAAAACCTATCTTAACGACCTAGTTTTCATGCAAAATTAAATTAATTGAAAAATTAAGGTGAATTTTTACTATTTTGAATTAAAAAAAATTTTTTTAGCCTTGTTGTTCAAATACTTAAGTCAAATGATTAGCTTAATTAGTTTGCTTATCTAATGAGCTCTCTAACGAGTTTTTTTTGCAAGGACAGGACCGATAACAAACGTATAATTCCAGAAATATCACGTGCGCCCGTATCGTCTGTTTGAAATTTAAAAATGGCCGCCATTTAATTATCGTTGGCACAAAAAAAATTGTTTGGTAATTTATCGATGAAATTGATTGTAGTTTAAGCCCTTATAAGCTCCGACACCGCTAACCAAACACCCTGTATACTCATAACATAAACCTACATAATATATGCACATGAACAATATACATACATACATACTACATGCCGCACATGAAATAGTCAACACTCGTCTGCAAGCCACAACTTCTTCAGATTAGCTTTCAGCGACGCGATCGACTGACCCTGTCGAAGAGAAAGAGGCAAAGAATTCCATAACTTGTCAGCCAGTGCTGCCAAATATACAGATTTATCTGTAACCATACAGATTTTCGACCCCTATTACAGATAACAGATTTGATTCAAATTTTATACAGATTTTTAAAATGTATAAATATTTACAACAGATTTCTACAGAGTTCATGTAACCTTTGTTTTTGGGACTTTTTTTCTGACGAGTACCGCGTAAAGTAAGTGTCTCAGCTGGCCTACTACCGCGAAAATCGAAATTCGTTAATTTCGTGGATTTGTCTCTCTCACTCTAATAACGTCTTCTCTTGAGTGACAGAGAAAAATGTAAATCCTAAAGTTGCCACGCGTGGCGCTGATCGTCGTTACTCATCCTGTCGATGTTATTTCCATTTACGTGATAAAATGTTTTTTTTTTTTACTAGATATTTAATAAAAAAAATCAACTGAATTAATGCATAGGTACTTGGACATACTACGTGTTAAAATTCGACATATACAACCCCCCCAAACGCGCTCACTTCTAGCGTTTGCTGACGTTATTTTCCATACAGATTTTATACAGATTTTCGCACCTTGCAACACAGATTTCCCAATTGGCCATCTGGCAGCACTGTTGTCAGCGTAAACAGAGAAGGACTTATTATAGGATCGGTGATTTGTCGATTTACGTTTAGACTTTACAACTATGTATGTAATACATCATTTACTAACATATATATTTATTTATAGTACTTTTACTTAAGCCTGGATTAAATAATTTTTTGCTGATCTTATTAAAAATAAGTGCATTTCCGCTGCCAATGAGGATCTTCGGAAGCAAAATTTAGAAATAACTTAATATTTCAGAAGTAATTGTAGTAAATAATAATAAATAGTTTAAAAAACGAAAAAACACGCTTTTTTTCGTTTTCCTGGCAGCAAACCCTTTCGTTAGATACCCATATCATAGGGGTGGATTTCAAACAGCCAGTCAGCCATCTTGGAGAGGCCGCCATATTGGATTTGTACTGACGTTTCTTAGCTAATCATGTATTGTCATCAGAACTCAGCGCGTGTACAAAATAGCATCCTAATCAAACACCGGGAATTGAGTCAAATTAAGATTTCAAGTCCTAGGGAACCTAGTCTGATTGAAAACTATTTTTGGCCACCCTGTGTAGTTAAATATAAGTAGTCGTTTTCGAATATCGTGCTACTTAGAACATTGGAAATATAAACAGTATGGATTTCTGGTTACACAGGAAAAATCCTGACTTTTGTTTTCTGCGTCTACCTAGCTACCTACTATATTTCTATCCCGAAAATATACAGCAAACCTACTCGCCAAAGAAATGGCCCCATTAAACGTAGCTATACATCTTCCCTCCGAACACCGCTTGTAAAGACCGTTATGAAAATAAAATTATACGCACCCAGAATCGAGTCAATTACATCCCTCGCAATACAGGCCTCATTACACAGAATATATTCCGGAGGAATTCAAGTACCCCATTTCACACTGTACGCCACTTCGCGTTTATGTCTCTTTTTATATTTTTAATCTACGAATTTAATATGACGCACGTAAAGTGCGGTAGGAAAATCGCGAATGGCGGGAATTATGACTGGTATTTATTTTTGAACGGAGAACTCATTTCGACTATTTGATTCGTTTACCTCAAAACTCACGCACATTTAGAAAGAAAAATCAACTTTGAAACGTTCGCGTTAAAGTTCTGTTCTGGAACTGAGGAACTAGACGGCGAGATATTTTAAAATTACGCGTGTGTTTTAAATTTTGAATGTCGAACGTGGATATCAATGCTCGCTTGTATATAACACGCAACTCTAGGTCTTACACTGTTGCATTACGTTACATTTTCGTAGTTATGAGTTGGAAAGTTTAACGTTTTATTCACGGTGGCGAGTCAACCGTCAACGACTGTCATCGCGGTAGCTTGTCCATCTTTAAAAAACCTCTAGTTACCTTTCCTCTAAGTTACAAGTGAGGTCTTGTTAAACTGGTGCTCGAGGATTATAATTTTTGATCCTGGATGTACTGCACCATATACGACGCTCATTAGGTCTTGATCTCTGGCTTAACGAGGCGAGTCTAATTGCGGGCAAAAATGGAGGCGGCAGAATGTATTACCGTAATTCGAAATTTATGTTTCGCACTCTTTTAAACTTTAGGTTCGAAAATTGAGTCGGGCTCTGGGGGTTGCTAGGTTGAAAAATATGGACATTGGGGAATACAGTGTTGCCAAGTTGCAATTGAAATGCCGTAATTAAGTTCAGTGATGGCGGAATTGCTTTTTTGAATGAAAATCATTTGGTTACCAATCAGGATGTTGAATGTTGTTTTCCAGAATATTGCTATTTTTAATTTACG